>PVIW01009674.1:0-50139 GCA_004026585.1 Noctilio leporinus | reverse complement strand
CTTCCCTGGAGTTCTTTGTAATTTCCCTGGAGTTCTTTGTAATTTCCCTGGAGTTCTTTGTAATTTCCCTGGAGTTGTTTGTAGTTCTCCTGGAGTTGTTTACAGTTTTCTTTGATGTGGCTGAGCTCACTGAGCTTCTCTATCATCATTCTTTTGAATTCCTGATCTGATATTCCAGGTGCCTCTGTTTCATTTTGTGCTCTTTCTGGGGATTTTTCCTTTCCTTTTGGTGATGGACTGATTCTTTTTTTCCCCATTTTGGGTGTCTGTTCTTGCTTGCTCTTTATTTATTTATTTTTGTACTTTCCTTGGGTTAACCTGCTTTGCTTCCTTGCCTTAGTTGAGTACCCTTCTGTGATGGGATATTTGTAGAGTTCAATGTTGTCGTCTCCCAGATTTTCTCCACTTGCTATTCTTGGTGTGTCCTTTATTTGGGCTGTCTGGTTGTATTCTGGGCCTGTGGGCTTTTAGCAGAAACAAAAACAAAAACAAAAAACAAAAAACAAAAACATACACAAAAAAAACAAAAACAAAATACCAAACCAAACCAACCAAACAAACAAAAAAACAAAACAAAAAAAATTGCAAAAGGAAAAAAGGAATAAGAATGATAATAATAATAGGAAGAAAGGGTTTAGATGGCTGTTCACCCTTAATAATCCCTGACTGGTCCAGATGGAGCCTGGACCTGAGGGCTTTTAGCAGAAGAAAAGAAGAAAAAAAAAAAGAAAGAAAGAAAAAAGGAAAAATGGGAGAAAGTCCCAAGAGAAAGAGAACTCAATATTAATAAAGAAAAGGTTTAGGTTTCTGTTCACCCTTTATGATCTCTATTGGTCCCGGTGGAGCTAGGACCAGTGGGTTTTATCAGGGAGAAAAGAAAGAGGAAAGAAAGAAAGAAAGAAAGAAAGAAAGAAAGAAAGAAAGAAAGAAAGAAAGAAGAAGAAGAAAAAAAAGGGATGGGGGGTGAAAGTCACAAGACAAAGAGAAATCAATATTAATAAAGAAATGTTTTAGCTGTGTGTTCCCCCTTTATGATTTCTGATTCGTCCAGGTGGAGCCAGAACCTGTAGGCTTTACCAGGAAGAAAAGGAAAAGAAAAATTAAAAAAAAAAAAAAGGAAAAGAAAAAGAAAAAAGAGGAAGGAAGAAAAGAATAAAGAATGGGTTTAGAAAGGCTGGGGAAGGGAGGAATACTTAGATTGAGGACTGGGAATGCGTTATAGCCACAGAGTGAATAGACTTTAATTCGAGAGTAGGGGAGGGTCTTGGGTATTTAGGTGGATTGAGGTATGGGGGGCATTAAGAATATGTGAGGAGTAACTTTTGCAAAGGATATGTTGGGGCTTAATAGTTCATATTGCTCTCGGTATAATTCAGGTGCTTGAGATTGGCAGCAATCCCTTTCCTGAGGCTGCCTCTTTTTCTTGGTCAGGACTTTACAGTCTATAGTCTATATTCTAGCCGGTCTTGGCACGTGGCAGGGCCTCTGATTGTCGCAGTAGGGCTGATTCTCAGTGTCCGCCCCCAGGTAGGCTGGGCCTTCAGCAGCCTGGCTGGGTTTTAGGGCTACTGGTGTTCTGGAGCCCGCAGGGAGCCCCCTCCCACTCCTGGCGGAGGTTCCTGCCCAGGACTCGCTCCCAGCACTTCTGCAGGGCAGCCCGCAATTTCGCTGGTCCCTGTGCAGACTGGTCCCACCCCCGCAGTTCTGGGAGGAGGCCGGGCCTGTCAGTCAACACTGTCCGGGGTCCGCCTACAGTGTCCCGCCCTTCCGGGGCGAGCACCACGCCTCCAAGCCAATCAGCTCTCCTCGGAGTCCTTTAAGCGGCCTCTGTGATGAGCCCCTCCCAGGCGTGGGCGGTGCGGCCTTTGTCTCTGGCAATGGCGGGTCAGTTGTCCCCGCCACTAGTTCCGGCTCGCTGGCTCGCCGTTTGGAGTTTCTGGCGGAGCCTGGGGGCCTGTGTGGTTGCGCAGGGCTGGGCCCCCCCCCTCGCAGGGGCTTCTAGCTGCTGTTTCCCCGGTGGCCCAGCAGCTCCGTTTTCGGCCCTCTCGCCGCCCAGGCCGGTGCACTTCCCGCTCCCCAGCTCGGGCTTCCCGCAGGACTCTTCTCCTCCGCCTCTAGCCCAGTGCGTGCGGAGCCTCCTCTCCCTGTTGCCGGAGTGAGTTTCTCACACAGTCCCTCCCCTGCAGGAGTTCAATTCCGGGTTCCCTACGGTGTTCGCCCTCGCTGCCCGGACTTCTCTGTTGAGCCTTCCAGTCACCAGGGAGCCCGGAACTGGCCCCAGTCAAACGCGCCCCTCTGGGCAGAGCCTCCCCTGCCCAGAGCCGACCTCGGCCCGCCGGCCGGTCGGTCGGGAACGCCTCACCTACTGTCCTGCTGGCCTCCTCCGCCTCTGGGCTCTGCTCCCCTGTGTCCAGATGCTGCCTGTTCCAGTTCCTAGGGTCCTGAAGACGTCTCACGCTCCCTATCCTGTCCTCTAGCTGCTTTGGTACTCGAGAACACCGTCAGCACTGCTCTCTACTCTGTCGCCATCTTTGTTTCCTGATTTGTATATTGATGTTTAATGTTGTCCAAGAGGTTCCTGATGGTCTCCTCATTTTTTTTTTTTTTTTTTTTTTTAAATTCTTGTTTGTTCTTTCTGTTCTGGGTGAATGTTTTTCCCTTCCCTTCTTTTGTTTCAAATCATTGATGTGAATCCTGGCTTCCTTCTCATCACTATAGATTCCCTGTACATTTTTCTTTATTTCACTTTGTATAATCTTCATTCATTCCTTTATTTTGTGGCCATAATCAATCATTTCTCTGAGCACTCTGATCACCAGTGTTTGAACCCTGCATCTGATAGTTGGCTATTTCCATTTCATTTGGTTCTTTTTCTGGAATTTTGTTCTGTTTTTTCATTTGGGCCATTTCTTTGCCTCCTCAATTTGTTATCCTCCTTGTGTTTCTTTCTGTGTATTGGGTAAAGCTGTTTCGACTTCATGTCTTGGTAGTGTGGCCTAATGTAGTAGGTGTCCTTTAGGGTCCAGTGCACAGCCTCCCCTTTCACCCAAGCTGGATATTCATGGTGCACCCTTTGTGTGGGCTGAGTATACCCTCCTCTTATAGTTGAGCCTTGGTTGCTGTTGGAAGATCAATGGCAGGGATTTCGCCAAGCCAGTTAGCTGGAGGGACTGGCTATGATCACTGACCACCAACCTCCACCCTCCTTGGAGGATCAGCTCTACAGGAGAAGGGTGGTGGAGCTCCAACATGGTCTATAGCTGTCCACTGGGTGTGCTGGCCCTGGGGTTTCTCAGGTGGTTCAGGCCAAAGTCAGCCCCCACCTGTGTTTCCCCTGAGGCTCCCTGCCTGAACTATAAAACAATCTGAGATGGCTGCTACTTACGCTGGGCTTGGAGATTCCCAGGTGGAGCCAAGCTGTGACTCAAGATGTCTGGCTCACTGAGGCCAGCTGTTGCTTGTTGAATAGGATTTAAGAAGTTGTGAAGCATGAGTCAAGACCAGCAATTCATATGGAAAAGCAGCTTGGGTGGGCCCATAAGTTAGGTGGGGCAGAGTTTCTGGAGATCTCCAACAGTGCTAGCCAGGTTGATGGAGTTTCACGTAAGTCACCAGCTTGTTGGCTTTATCGTAGAAGGGTTTAGAAAAGAGGCAATGGCCTCTTCTGGCCTTGGTGCCAGACACTTCAGTTTCTCCCTGTAGGTCACTGGTACCTTCCAAACTGCTACCCCAGTGTTGGAGCTCAGAAGGAGTGAGTCTAGTAAATCCATGTGTGGATTCTTTAAGATGAAATCCTATGGGCTCCAGGAATTTCTTCCACCAACTAAATCCCCATGGTTTTTGCAACAGGAAGCTGTGGGACTTATCTTCCTTGCACTGGAATCCTGGGCTGGGGGCCTGGTGTGGGACTGGAATTCCTCGTTCCCAAGATATCCCTCCTAAAATTTTATTCACCACATGCAGGTGAGACACCAGCCTATGCCACATCTGCACCCCTCCTAGTCATCTCCATAGATGTGGTTTCTTTGATTCTGTATTTGTCAGACTTCCATTAAATTTGGTTTCTGATGATTTTGGCTGATGGTTTTTCTATATTTTAGTTGTAATTTTAAAGTGGTTGTGTGAAGAGGCGAACCTTGTCTGCCTAGACTGCCATCTTGACTGGGTCAGTCAGTGAGTTTAAATTTTTAAACATAGTTTAATTTGGTAACAAGAAATGAGTTAACATCTTAAAAGCCAAAAAAAAATTCAAAATGCAAGATATAGGAAAGGTGGGCATAAATAACAATCCATGCATGGGAAGCCTGCAGCTATTTACCAGGTAGGCCCGTGATCTTGCAGAAGCCACCTGGCAACTTTAGCTTCTTGCTCTGCAAATTGGGGATAATAACGCTTAATTCTCAGGGTTATTTATTCAACAAACATTTTTCAGAGCCTCCACATTCTGAGTGAGCCCCCCACAGCAAGTGCCTGTGTCCCTAAACCGGGTATGTAAGTCCTTACATCACACTCTAAATGATAACACACTGGCCTTCCTCTTTTGGGAACAGACCTCTCTGTGTTGATCACCTAGAGTATGCCCAGCAGGAATATTGCTCTAAGATGTGGTGCTGTCACAGGAAGCAGAGTACCTCTTCCTACATGCATATCATTTGGGGAAGAAGAAAGATATTAAATACACACACCGATATAGGCCCTGGCTGGTGGCACAATGGATAAGGTACCGGCCTGGGAACCCAGAGGTCACTGGTTCAATTCCCAGCCAGGGCAACATAACCAGGTTGCAAGCCAGGTCTCCAGCCAGGTCCTTAGCTGGAGACAGGTGAAAGGCAACCATACATTGATGTTTCTCTCCCTCTCTGCCTCTCTCCCCTCCCCTCTCTATGAAAAATAATAAATAAAATCTTTAAAAATAATAATAAATAAATACACACACTCATATAGAAGGTCCTAAGTCTTTTCCATCTTTCCTCTTAAATGAATGCCCTCTGCACTCCTCTCTCCTTTTCTCCCAGCCCCCTAGAGCCCCAGCAATGGTGCTGACCACACCCACCAGCCTCCCTTCTTCCCATTGGTCCAGACAGGACATTCAGAGGGCTCAGATAGGAAGCCCACCAAAGTGCTGACTCAACATCTTACCAGACTCAGTCTCAGCTGAGGGAGCTCCTTGGGCCCAGGGAGAGTGGTCACAGTCCCCACCCAGAGTCCAGGCAGGACAAGTTGGCTTATATGAGCAGCACTGCCCCCTGAGAGGGCAGAAGTGTCAGGAAGGAAGGTGCCCCTATATGGGTAGAGCCAGGTGCCCAGTGTGCCTGTGGGGCAGATATGGGGGATAGACCCAGCTTCCAGGAAAAATGTGCACAGTCTCACATGGCCTGGGAAAGGCTCATCCTGCAACCTAATAATTAGTATGACTCTTCCAGTACCAGAGCACAGGCCTGGTCAAAGAGGTTGGGCTTGTGGAGGACTGAGGCCAATGCCCACATGCTGCTCAGGATGGGGTTTGGCCTGATCAGGACTGGCCTAGTACCAATGAACAGTAGGGTAGAGTTGGGAAACAACAGGGCAAATGGGAATGATGAGGACCCAAAGTTGGACTAGGTCGCCTGGTTCATCAACTGAGGTAAGCCCAACTCATCAAAGTGATCCCTCAGTGCATTTTTGGAACTCAACTACCTTAGGTTTAAATCCCACTTTGTCCCATCTGCTTGCTATGTGACCTTTGGTCCATTTTTTTCAGATCCAAGAGAAGGCTTTGTAACTGGTCACATGGAAGCAGTGACAGCTGTCTTGCAAGGCTGTCTTGAGAATTGATGAAATGGTGAAATTTAAACTCCTTACCCTAGCAAGTGGTCATATTACTAGCAGACTGTGGTTCATGGCTGGATCCTCCCCTAATAACCATCTAGCATGTGTGGTGTGGCACTATGCTGGTCCACATATCCTCATCCTACCCACCTACCATGGACTATTTAAGTTAATGTCATAGCTCTAAAATATTATCACTTGAGGCCATGAGATTTCAAAAAGAGCTTCCTTTCCAGAGACACCATTGCTCTGTCTATAATTAGCTCAAGTTTCCATCAGCGTCACAAAAAAATGGGTGGAGCTGCCTGGTGGGCTAAGTTTGTTAGTATAAGGCATTCCTGGGGCTTCTGTGCAGCCTGGCCTGTGTTCCTCCCTTCCTTGCTTCCCTGGCCCCTGCCCTTAGCCTCCACCAGACCCTCATTAAGGGATTAGCAATGTTGGTCCTGCAATGCTTTGGCTATGAATACAGAATTGCCAGACTCTTTGCTTTGCTCCTTATCAGTGGTCCCAAGTGATATTTGCTCTGGGAAAATTAAAGCAAGGCTTGGGCGGAAATTATGGACCATGGGTGTCAAGTGCTAATTAAAGACTTTGGGGTCAAAAATCAGGGAGGGGAACAAACTTCCTCCCTTCATGGCCCCTCTGCTAATGGGATATTAGAAAGCAAAGCCCAAGCTACAGGCTGGGGAAGATCATGTAGCCAAGGCCTGTGAAAGCATGATAAAAGGGTGACATGCTCTGCTGTGCCTCAAGGAAGATGGCAGGTCTTGCTTAACCAAATGCAGAGGTTTGCTTCTATCTGGGCCCAATGCTCAGGTCATAAAGGGTGGGGCTGTCAAAGCCCAGCCACATGCTGTGAACACCTAGCAGACATCCATTTTCAATAGCCATCTGCCTTCAGTGCAGGAGTAGGGGCTGGGGACCTGGGCGAATATTCTCATGTTTATTGAAATACACTTATGACCTAGTAGGTTGTTTAAGACAGTTCTGAATGTCCATATCTCTGTCATTAAAAATACCAGATTAAAATTCAAGGATGATTCTGAATAATGAAAAAGAGCCAAACATACAGAGTAAAAACAAAACATAACCTTGAATAATTTCTACTATTGTTCTCTGTTTCCCTGGTGGTTCTCTTGAGCTACTAGACTGTGAGCTCCTAGAAGTCATTGACTATGTCAGTATGATCCTTCTCTGCTCCTGTTGTTCAAACAAGATAGGTGCAAGGTGGAGATCTGGGGGCATCTGAGTGATTGAGCTCATACGCTTGCACATGGGGTGAGAGAACATCCCCAGATATCAATCACATTTCCTTCTGCCTCCAACACTCATTCAAGCCCTTCTCATGCCCCCGGGAAGTTCTCATCAGGGTCTTGTCCCAGCTCCCAGCCTTCTACTCCAGCTCCTGGTCCTCACCTAGCTCCAACCCTTTCCCCCAAGCTCCTAGCCCTCTCCCATAGACTTGCTCCAAATCCCAACCCTAGTGAGATGGAACAAAGACTGCTACTACTGGTGACTTTAAAGCAAAGGCAGTAAAATGAGACCACCGAGGTCAAGATCTGGTTTTTTCAGCCTCATTGAGAGGGCTTGGCATAAATCCTTGCATGTAGAGTGATCATATGATAAGAGACTATTGCCAAAGCTTCCTATCAATCAGGAAAGGGGCCACATGGGCATAGACCCACCTGAGAAAGCATGGCCACTGATATGGGAGTATAGCTCAGAGCTCCTGTCCCACCCACTATCCTTTAGTCAGGACTCCCAATGGTGGCACCTAGAGTGATGATCAGTGGTGACCCAAGACCGTGGGGCCCCACTGTATATACCCATATGCCAGCTTCCATCTATAAGGCCCTCCAAGCTCCTTCTAGATCCTTGAGGAGATTGGGATATTCAATCCAGGCCTGTTCATGTCTGGCATGGTATGCCAGAGAAGAAGCTTTACAGTGCAATTAAATTATACTCTGAGAAGAACTTTGGAGCCCCTCTCTCTTCCTTCTGCCTGTTTGCAATGCCCACTTTGGTTGAATGTTCCTCAATTTCTTCACTACTCAGTCCAGCTTCCTCTAATAGAAAGAACTAAAAAGTTTTGAGTACATACTATTTCATATTTTGCCAACTAAGGCTTAAAGGCCAAAGCCAGCCAGCCAGCCAGCTGTGTATGAGAGTAAACTTTTATTGGAACACAACTGTGTCCATTCATTTACACAGTATCTATGGTTGCTTGCAAGCAAAGCTGAGTATTTTATGGCCCATTGCCTTTCACCAACCCTTATTCCAGGAGGTTTGCATAAACCTTTGTTGAATCTGTCATAATCTCTGATTTCCACTTCAAGAAAAGCCATTCAGGTTGGTCAAAGTCAAACAGAACCCACTGCTGTCAAGGAGGGGTAGTGGAACTCACACCCATATCTATCTGACTCTAAAGACCATACTCCTGACACTTGTCATTTCTTTCACATCTTTGGTAGATCAAGCTGAAGGTGAACTGTTACCTTGATCCTGTTGCTAAGGCAGATAGAACTATGACTTCCAAACCAGCAGGATGTCTAGTAACAGACTCCAACTTTTCTCAGTGGAAATCTTGGTTAAAGTGAAAGACAAATGATGACCTCCCTATTATTTCGCAAGATCCACCAACATTAATCATATGGACAGCTAACTCCCTCCTTTTCCCCTTGGGTTTGTAACATGAAAATCAATCAATTAGCCTCTCCCTCCTCCATCTGATCCAGGCATTAGGCATTTGGGGCCCCCTAGCCAGGTAGGTAAGGCTAAACTGAATGCCCAAGGGGCCCTTTCTGGAACAATCAAAAATCTCCTCCCTGGACAGTAAGACTTTGGATGAAGAAGTTGATTGTGGTTCACAGAGAAGCTATTGGAGGCAAGACCTATAATCATTCAGCCAAGGGCCTTCTGGGTAGTAGGAACTCAACAGACCTGATCATTAATCCTGAGCATTCACCCAAAAGCAGAGTTGGCACTGGGTAGTTCCTTGTTGTCTTTGTTGACTGCTGAGCCTCTGGATGTCCTTCTCCGCTTAGGGAAGTGGACTCAGTGTAAATCTTGGGAGACACAGGGTACAGCCCCCACTCCAGAAACTGAGCAGAGTAGGTGGGGCTCAATCATCTTCCCACCACTGATGCCTACATGGCCATGCTCTCTAAACTCTGCTAAACAGCAGTGAATGCTGCCAGGGTACTAGAGCTATCAAGGGCCAAGGAGGCAGCCTACGGAGTGGTACCAGTGTGCTAGCAGCCAGTCTGGGCCCCATCCTCCCAGATGACCACTCCTGCCTTGATTCCTGCCTGTTCTCCAAGCTTTTGCACCAGGCTCCTCTGTCAGTTACCCAATGTCTTCCAATAAATCCTATTACTAAAGCCAACTCAGTTCTGTGCAAAAACTAAGGTTGGAGAGATTAGGTGGTTCAACCAAAGTAACACAAATCTGGGACTCCCCTCAGCTCCTCTAGGCTTAGTAGACATCCTTTCCCACTAGTCTATACTGCCTCTCAGGAGTGCCAAGACTTGTTCTAGAACCTCAGAAATAGGCACCACCCAGGTGCACCGTAGAACTGTGCTAACTCCCATCTTCACTTGATTTCCCAGCCAGGGCAATCTTAATGAATTTTTCAGTCCCCAGGATAGCCTCTTAAACTAACTCCTGCCTTCTTGGGGAACATATTCAATCCCCATAGTATAGAGTGAGTACGGAAAAAGAAAGTAAAAATTTTAATCATGTGTGGAATAGCGAGGAAGAGAGGGGTAGCCTTGGAAGGTGCTATTCAGCCTGTAGATGGGCAGCCTTACAGCCATCAGCACTTGCTGGAAGGAGATGGGGGAACCAGGCACTAGAGGGCCTGAGGCCAGATCAACAACAGAGAAAGTGAGCCTGTGGTAACTTGCCTTTGTCCCAGAGCAGGATGAGCAGGATGTGCCACTAGGTTGGTGTCATGCAAAGGAGGGGCTGAGACCAGCCTTGGCAGAGGGCCAGCTGTGTGGGACAGTGCCCCAGTCCTTGCATGGAGCAGACATCCCAGCAGGGCTCCAGCACTCCTGCCAGTCTGACAGGAGTCTTGGGATCTCAGAGATATTTTTAATGCCTAAAGTGGGTCAAGGTCAGCATCGATGTCCCTTGGCTTTTGACTATTTTTACTCAGGAAGTGAGCTACTCTCACCTACTCCATGGAATTGTTGGGTGTAGGGAAAGAGTTGATTTTGAGGTGTTCACACCTGCACCATGACACCCCTGCTGAGTGCATGTCATGACCTGAAGGACATGCGCTGTCAGGAACATCAGACACACGTGTTGGTTGGACTTCTGACTGTCTCATTTTTAAGTCACAAAAGTGGAAATAAATAAGCTTTACAAAGAATTAATTTTACTTGTTTTTGAAGAAAAACAAGAAATTAACTCACATTTTCTCAGGCCTCCAAATTGCCTTCCAATTCCTGTTAAAAATTAGGACTGGAAAGGGTGGGTGGGGAGGGAGACAGAGGGGAGCAAAAAAGGGATGGATGTAATACACAACAATAAAATTAAAAAAAAAAAATTAGGACTGGGAACTTGTAGCATCCTTATGGATTGTCCTAATTAACTCAACATTTTGTTTAATCTTTCTTTTTAAGAGTTTATTTTTTATTTTTTTAGAGAGGGGAGAAGGGAGGGAGGCAGAGAGGGAGAGAAACATCAACGTATGGTTGTCTTTCCACCTGCCTCCAGTTATGGACCTGGCTGGAGACCTGGCTTGCAACCTGTCAAGACTTTAGTTAAATTGCACTTAGCACCTGCCTCCAATTACTCAGCTGTGGCAGAGAGTAGAGTTCCGATTAAGTACTCAGCTCTGCATCCGCTTCACCCCAGGCAAAGGCACAGCTCACAGGCATCATCTGTCTTCATCAGGGCCATCCTCCCGGGACTGACAGACTGCTCACAAAGTAATGGGGTGGTTGGAGCTGAGTAGCTGAGATGCTCACAACAGCCTCCAAAGTGCTCAGGGAACAATTTGTATTCATTATTGTTCTCCCCAATCACTGTCCAGGTGACATGGGCTGCTGGCAGGCAGGCATGACTGCCTGGCCAGGTGGCAACACCAAGGAGGCAGGGAGGTTAATGATGGCACTGATGCCCATGACAGCGGATGAGATAAGGCAGTGGTGGCCGCAGCTGCTGCTGATGAACATGGCCAGGTATTGTGCCAACTATATGATGACCTAATCCTTCCTGTGTCATAACCCATAACACCTCTACCAGGCTGGTATTCTCAGGTTCTCCCATTTTGTAGCTGGTGAAACGAAGATTGGCTCCTGATTTCTCACCTAGGAAAACTCTACCTGGTTGTTCTGCCTTAAGGCCACCCACAACCTCCTCAAATGCTTGAGAAAATGACCTAGCCCTCACCTTTCCCCCATTAGGAGATACTACCTAGCTCCATGGGGCTGACTTCCTATGGCCACTGTGCTGGGTAACTTTGTGGTCATGAGCTATCACCTCAACAAGACTGTTACTTAATGGGTCTCTTCATTCAAAAAGGGCTGATTATTGAATGTATTAAATGTAGCTGTGTGCATGAGAGAGGGGGAGGAGAGAAGCTGAATTTTAGAACTGGAACATGAGGAGGACTGTGCAATAGGGAAAAAACATCATGATTCATGGGGTCAGCAAGAGCTAGGTTAGAGTCACAGCTCTACTTTCAACTCTGGGATCAGGGGCAAGTCACTCACTGACTAAAGACAGCTTCAGAGCTTCACCACTGGCTGGGGTCCCAGAACTCACCTTTACCACTGAGGAAACAAAGGTTTCTAATCTTTGAAGCCAATGCATTCACATGAGGGGACACTGTCCCCAGTCAACAGCAGAGTGCTGCTGGTCCTCCCTCCTCACTATCTCTTGGCCACTCTTTCCTCTCCTGACCCGTTCCCAGTAGTCAAGTTGTGCCCTCATCACACACCATTCAGACCACTGCTATCAGAACATTCCTGCAGAAACACATGTGGTACCACTTCCCTGAATCAAGTTGTTTAAGGGTTCTTGGCTCCTTCCTGGTAGAATGAAGTCCCTTGGAGACCCATGCAGGTTCCCTTGGCCTGGCCCTTGCATAGTCCCCGCCTTGTCTCATACCACTCCTGGGAGCTCCTTTGCTATCCCAGTCATGATGAACCACTGGAAACTCCTCGAACCTGCCCAAGGGCCCTACCACCTCCACTTAAAGACACTCTCTGCTCCCTAGACTGTGTCTCCCCTCCTTTCATCCACCAATTATCAGACAATGCCCAGAGAGCTATCCTAAGCCCTGCACCTACTTTCTGTGCCCACCCCAGCCAGTCCACCACACCAACCCAATACTGTGCTTTCCCCCTGCTGCTACAAGTGTGCACCTCTCAACACCCCAGACTACAGGTACCAAGTCAGAAACTGTGACATCTGCACATCTGTATATCTGCACAGCACTGCCCACCACACCCCCTGCCCCAAGGGTCCCTGAGACATGTTTGACTTTCCCCGGGCTATCATTGGCATTTTACTTCCCAGCTGGATGACTGGCTTTGGCATTGTCTATGCCCATCCCTCTTCATCTTCAAAATAGTCACAGGATGCCCCACCTCCCAGCCTGAGATTTTCTTTTAATAAAATGAGCACCCTACAAAACCAGATCCATTTATAAAAGGCAGATGAATGAAAGGAAGATAAAACCAAGTTTGAAACCCCCTCCAGCCTCCATTCAAGGAAAGTTGTCTCAAGCATCCACTCAGTGACATGACATCCAGTGAGAACAGGCTGCCAGGAAACATTAGGCCTGCTCCCTTCACCCTGCTCTTCAGGAAGGATAAGCCCTCCATCCACTGCCACAGGCTGGGTCCCAGGCCTCTCTATTTCTCTTTCAGACTTTTCTAGAAACACCACTTTCCTAGAGTCTGAGCAGCCTGGTCCATGAGGACCCACCTCAGTGGACACAAGGTACATGGGGTGTGCATTTCTGGCAGCCATGCCACCCTGACTTACATGGAGCCATGCCTGCCCCTCAGCCCCACCCAACTGCAGCAGTGGAGCTTCATTCCCTGACCCTATCACTCCATGTCCGTGGTCCTTTTACATCTTGTACTCAAGCCAGAGTTGATTCAATGATCTCAAGGGGTATGCTTATATAAATCCCAGCCAGGGCCCCAGTCTGCTTCTCCTGATGCTCCTCAGGGAGCCCTTCCACCTCCCTCTGCCTCTCCAGCCTCATCTCCTCTGGCACTAGACCTGTACTCCAACTCACAAGTTTTACGAGCAGCTCAAACTCACCATGTCCCAAACTGAACTCATTATTGATTCCTCCAAACTCACTCTCCCTATCCCCTGCTCCAGAGAATGACATCACCACCTCTGATTTCACACAAGAAACTTGGAGTCATTTGAGACGTCTGCCCCACCAATTAGTGAGTATTGTGGGTTGCATTTGCTAAATATTGCTCAGATCCAGCCACCCCCTGTCTTTTCACCATCATTTCTCTAATTTAGTCT
Organism: Noctilio leporinus; assembly: GCA_004026585.1. NCBI lineage: Eukaryota > Metazoa > Chordata > Mammalia > Chiroptera > Noctilionidae > Noctilio > Noctilio leporinus. The sequence continues at coordinate 36,825 of PVIW01009674.1, read as the reverse complement.
CATCACCTTTTGTCTGCACTACAATTTCAGTGGTCTCATGATGGGTCCTTCTATTTCTAACCTAAATCCCTTCCCATCCACCCTCAACATAGTTCTCAAGATGCTCTTTTTAAATATCCAATATGATTCCAGCTTTAAATAAATGGTTCCTTATAAGCTTCAAGGAAAACAAACATCCTAATGTAGCTTAGGCATGCTTCTCATTTCTCTGCTGTATACTCTCAATAGTTGTTGTATTTCCCTGTGACCCTTTTATGTCCTCTATGCTCTGGAACTGAGCATGCAAGTAGGCACTTGAGGATGCATCAAAATCACCTCTAGGGGCTTATTAAAGCATGGAGTGCTGGGACTCCCAGTCAGTGAGTCTTGGGTGGGTGCATTTCCAACCCTAGATTCTGAACAATGCTGCTGCTGCTGGCCTCGTGGCCACACTTTGAGGACCACTGTTACAGGACTCAGTGAAGGTCAGCTGAATAAGTGAATAAATTTGTAGCATACACTCTGACCAATCAAACTTTTTCAGTCAATCATGAAGACTGTTTACCAGATCTCACATGTATGAATAACCTTGGTGAACTTTTTGAATAAGTTTAAAGAGACAAAGCTATGTTGTTCCCTTACCACAGTCCAGTGGACACATCTGAGTTTCTCTCCATGATGGGGTCTCACTGCATACCTGGGGGAATCCAGAGCTCTTCCAGGTGCAGAGGTGGTAATTGGAGGGCCTGGGTCTGGGATCTCAGGCTGCATTCCCATTACATCATTTGGATTTCTTTATAGACTGGAGAGCTGACAATATCATCAAAACACATGTTTCTGTGATTTTCCAATAGCTCTGATTCCTGCTACCATGTCCTGTTTCCAGGCCACTGCCAAGCTCAGAGGACAAAAGCCAGGAAGCATCAGAGTTCTCAAAGGCACACAGCATGTCCTTTCTCATGGAGGGAGTTTAGAGAATGGAAAACAAGATGTGCAAGACCCAGAAAATGCTAGAGAAGGCGTTACTGTGGGGCCAGCTCATACTGACCAACTAGTAATTGTGGAGACTTCACAAGTTTCAGTGTCATGATCAGTATAAAGACCCCAGTGCCCGGCACAGCCATGCTGGCCACCAGAGTCCCCCTGCTTTAGCCAACATGAGGCCTAAGCCCCAGGCTGGTCCATTCTGGTCTTTGAAATAGAGATAACTGAAATGGCATCCATTATCCCACTCCTCAGTTTACCTAATTATGGCCCTGTAGTGATCAGGAACTGACCCAGGGGATAGCTGGTGGTCATACAACCCTCCACTTTAGACCCACCAGGCTGAAAGGGGGAACTGCTACACTCCTTTAAAGAGAATGTTCCCTGAATCCCTGACATCCATTTCTGCCTTGGGATGCTGTTACGGGTTGAATGTACCACACCCCCACCACCAAATTCACATGTCAAAGTCTTAAGCTTCAGTACTTCAGAATGCATCTGTATTTGGAAATAAGATCTTCAGGGTGAATCCTGGTCAAACATAACTGTGTCCTTAGGAGAAGAACTTTGGGCACAGACATACAAACACATGAATGCTACAAGGTAAGGAGAGCGGCCTCAAAAGAAACCAACCCTGTTCACACTTTTATCTTTGTGCAGCCACCAGCACTGTGAGAAAATAAACGCCTGTTGTCCAAGCCTCCCAGTCTGGGGTACTTTGTTAGGGCATCCTCAGAACTGAATGTAGATGCCCAATGGGTGAAGACTGCAGCTGAGGATGCATTGTGGAGGGCTCTGGACAAGAGGTCCAGGGGATACCAGGTCCCTCAGGCTCATGCCAATACTCACACTGTTCTCCCACTAGGGAGGACCCCCAACTCTGGTCCCTCAGGGGCATTTCTGAACATCATTCAGCCCAGCTGAATTCCCCACAGCTGGTGAACTTTCTGAAATTCCAATTAAGAAATTAACACATGGGTTTGAGCCAGATCTTCTGTACAATACTCTCGTACTAACCCCCAAATGTTCATGCTGTAGCCCCCATCTCACCACCTCAGGCACTGCCAGCTTGTCCGGGACTTAGCAGAGGATGTGCAAGGGATGGCGCCCCACTGTACCCTGGCTGCAGGTCCCCTGGGCCCAATTACAGTGAGAGCCCTTCTTCTGGTAAGTATGAGTACCAACCCCTTGGGCAAGGAAGCATCCCAAAGAGGGTATATCAGGCTACCCCCCTGCCCCCAGGTGGTTTTGAACCCAGGAGAGCATGTTGTCTTGGAGGTCCTTGCTTCTTCCCCAGGGTTTAGGAGTTCAGCTTGCCTCAGGGTAGCATCTGGGACCACACAGCAGTGTGTCTGGAACATGATCATGAAGAGGAGATGGCAAGAAATAAGGCTGGAGAAGGAGGCTGCAGGCCTGAGCTTTTCCAGCACCAGCTCACCAGTGTCAACTGTGTGCCCTGCACTTCAGTTATATTCTGGCTCTAAATACTTAGAGTTAGGGCAGAGCCCACAGGTTAAGGGCCAGCCCCATAGGATGGCTTTCATTTCAGATGCCAGCCACCATCTCAGTTAGCTGTCCTTGGGTCACCCACACTTCTGTTCAGCTGACTTCTCCTTCAGGGTTTCCAGCAACCACCCTACAAGGTTTGATAACTCGCTAGAAAAACTCACAGAACTCAAGAAAAAGCTGTACTTACTAGCAGAGCTTATGATAAGAAACATAGGATGAGGCCTGGACTGGGCACTGAGCAGCCACAGCCCCAGCTAGCACACCCATGTGTTCCCCAACCCAGAAACTCATCAAGCTGCCACCTTGGCTTAAGGTTTTTCTTGGGGTTTCATTACATAGGAGGAATGATTAAATCACTGGACACACCATTAAATTCCATCTCCATCCCCCTCCTCTCCCAGGGCGAGGCTGACATTTCAACCCTCCAACCTCCTTGGCCTTTCTGGTGGCCACCCCTCCCTTGAAACTCTCTGAAGGCCCACCATGGTAGGGTTGGGTTTTGAGACAACAAGCTCAGATGTGGTCATAGGGGCTCCTGCGAATAACAAAAGACACTCCACCTCTCAGGAAATTCCAAGGGTTTTAGGAGCTTTGTACCAGAAACCAAATATATGTTTCATTATATACCAAGGCCCCCAAGAGAAATGTGGGGGCCTTCCTTCCCTTCCAGTGTGACCCTTCCAGGGCTCTGGTAGAGGGACTTACCTCCCTCCCCAGTGCCAAGGACTGTCCTGTGCAGAGGAGGAGCTCAGACACTGACAGCCTGAGACAGCAGGCCTGGTGAGTCCTGGTTAGGGGTCATCACTTTTTCTTCTAAGTAATGGGAGCCCTGGAAGCAGGTGTGGCATCCATAAAGAAAGGCTATTTTGCTCTTCATGTGGGAATCATTCTCTGTGGGAATACAGGGCACACCTTCAGGAAAGGTTCTCACTGAATATTCCTGGAGTGGAATTGGGTGGGCGGGACTAGAAGCAGGTGAGCCTGGAGGCAGGAGACCACCTATAGGGAGACCGCACCCAGTTCAGCCAGAGCAGAGGGGAATGAAGGGCAGGGACTCCATGTATTTCAGACATAAAACCAGGCATAGCTGGATGACCAACTGACTGACTGGGGCAGGTGGAAGAGGGTGATCCAGACATCCTGGAACTGTGTGAGCAGCCTCCAGAATCGAGGAGTTCAGAGGCCAGGAGAGAGGGGAGCAGTGGCAGCTGATTCGTGAACAGGCTGAGTATGAAGAGATGGGAAGTTGGGCAGGTTCCACAGGGACAGGTATGGATGGTAGACCCTCCCACAGATCCCTGAGCCACTGCACTGCCCTGCTCCCTAGACAGGATGCCTGGGCCGGGATACATGTCACACGTTGGCCCTGGGAGCCTGGGTGGCACCTTCACCTGCTCTGCCTGTGCTGTCCCTCCTTGGGAGAAAAAGACAGCCTCATCAGACTTCTCAAAAGGTTTAGGCAGCCACCTGATGGAAGCACCTGTCTCAGATAGAAATGTGAACAGGTGTTCCCTTCCTTCCCCACCCCATGTCATTTGGCCACCTTGGCTTACCTCAGAGGATACAGATTTCCTTATTGGGCAATGCGGGTGAATCTGGCAGCCCCAGATGAGTGTTCATAGCCATAGACACCTTCTCCTTAAAGAAAGTGGTGGTCAGTGCTCACCTCTGTAGGTGTGGCAAGGATTAGAGCAGCAGTCCCCAACCTTTCAGGCACCAGGGACTGGTTTAGTGGAAGTCAATTTTTCCACAGATGAGGAAGTACAGCAGGGGGATGGCTTTGTAGCCTGCCACCAGATGCAGCTTAATTGTCACTTGCCACTCACTGATTCGGTTTTGATATGAGTCTGCAAGCAATTGATTTATTATGGTCTCTGTCAATCTCTTTGCTAATGAAATCTGTATTTGCACCTGCTCCCTAGTACTAGCATCACCACCTCAGCTCGATCTCAGATCATCAGGCATTAGATTCTCATAAGGGGCATGCAAGCTACATCCCTCACATGAAGTTCACAGTAGGGTTTGCACTTAGGGTATGTGCTCAGGGCTTGCACTCCTATGTGAATCTAATGCTTCATGCCACCACTGATGTGACAGGAGGCAGAGCATAGGCAATAAAGGGAGCCTGGACATGGCTGTAAATACAGGTGAAGCTTTGCTCACTGGCTGCATGCTCACCTGCTATGTACCTGGTTTGCAACAGGCCAAGGAGCAGTACAGGTCTGAGGGCCAGGGTTTAGGGACTCACAGATTGGAGGGCTTGGGGTATTGTCTGCCTGGCACCCAGCCCTACATCTGACACATCTTTGGTTAATAAAGACACAAAGGCCCTGAGAGGAGAAGTGGGTCCTCACTCAGAGATGAGGAGCGAGAGCAGGTGGGAGCAAGCAGCCAACAGCTTCCCCTGAAGACAAGCAGAACAAAGTGTTCCCACCCCCATGGCAGAAGTCCCTCTGAGGCTCATGAGGAGAGTGAGTTCTGGAGGCAGGCCTGATGGTCCTCCTCCTCCAGGCTATGATCCTGGACAGTTGCTAAACCTCTCTGAGCCTTAATTTCCTCACATGTATAAAGTTCCCTGAATGGGGCAAAGACCTCTTCCTCCCTGAAATTGATGAGTGTATCACTGGAAATTGTTATTAAGCCCATGCTCAAATAGGATTTGGGTCCGATGGCAGTGGTTTCCCACTGAGGCTCTCCTCTTGGCATGAACTTCTGTTCCAGATACAGCAGAGGACACAGGTTCTGCAACTGAGAGTGCTGAGTGAGAGTTGGGGGAACCTGCTCCCAGAACCCTTTCTAGCATGTTGATGTGACAAGCAGGCAGCGCCACCTAGTGTATGTGGTTAGCACCATGAATCAGGATGTTGGTTGATGGGGTGGTTGTCCTTTGTCACTTCCCTCATTCTGTCTCTCTCTGTCTCTATCTTTCATACACACCCACAAACACTCCCATGAACACGTTATCACAGGCCCCTACCCACACTTGCACCCACACACATTCCCAGCCTCCTCCCCACAGAGCCCCATCTTTGTTTGAGCTGGTTATCAGTGGCCATAAAGCAATGCTTCCCTTTTCTTTCCAAAAGCTGACTTGGTGACTGTGTGAGAACAGCCAAATTGTCTGAAAAGAAACAGGGTGTGGTCACATTTCCAGGGCCTAGTATATGCCAGGCTTCAATTGTGAGGTAGGTGCCACTGTCACACAGGAAGTTTAACTTAACCAAGCCCACCTGGTCAGCCATTGACTCAACTCCATGCTGCACAGCTGATGCCTTTGCTCCTCCCTAAATTATTCCACATCTTAAAATGGATGCCATGGATTCTGTAACTGCCTTCTTGAACTAGGGTTATATTTGAAAAAGAATCAACTTGGCCTATAAAAATATTTGGGGTCCTAAGGTGATTTGCTAAATGATACCAGTACCCCAATTCTCTATAGTCATTGTCATACCTACCCTGTCCTCAGCTTCCTCCCAGCAATGGAGTGTGTGTGTGTGTGTGTGCACTTGGGCATGAATGTGGTATTTTTTTGTGTAGGTGTGATGTGAGTCTATAACTATGTGTACATATGTGTGTGGTGTATGTATGAGTGTGCATGTATGTGGTATGTGTGTGCATGTGAGAGGGTGTATGTGTGTGGTATGTGTGTTGTATGTCAAAGCACATGTGTGTGCATGTGCATGTGTGTGGTTGGAGTCTCATTATGCATGTGTGTAGTAGGTAGACTTAGCTACACAGATGCTTCAGAGTGAAATGGAATCAAATCCCAGTTCTAGTCCCTGATTTCTTGGGTGTGCCCCCACCTCCTGGTGTTCACACTCTTAAGTAGTCTCACACCTTGAACATGGGCTTGCTGTGTGACTTTAAATGAACAGATTATGGAAAAAGTGATGTACTGTCACTTCCAAAATTGATGACAAAAAGAATCTGGGTTCTGTCCCATATGCTCCGTCTTGTTTTCTCTCCCTCTTATTCTAATGGAAACCAGCCACCATGCTATGAATGCCCTATGGAGAGTTTCCCACAGCAAGAAACCACATGCCACAGGCTTCATCCAACAAGTAGCAGGTAACTGAATGACGGGAAAAATCAGAGCAAGCATGAAAGCCTTGAGATAAGGCTGCAGCCCCAGCCAATGCCTGTGCACAGACTGAGAGACCTTGGGCCAGGAGACCCAGCTAAGCCAGGCCCAGCTTCCTAACCCACAGAAAATGGAAGATGGCAAATGTATTAAGCCTGTACATTTGAAGTTTGTGTACACAACCATAAATAACTAACACACTGGGCCTTTTCTTTGCCCTTCTGAGCTATAGTTTCCCTGCTATAAAATAGGGATAGGGCCACAGGACATGCTTAACACAGCACTTGACCCTAAAGAGAAACTCAACAGAAACTTCCTACCTCCTTTCCATACTAAATGGCAGGCTTGATATGTTGCTCTTCCAAACAGCTGGGAGAGATGGGAAACCCTAGGTCAGGCTCTGTTCAAGATGGATGGAGCACTCACCCCTTCCCAGCCCATGGCTAGAGCTCAGCTTCTGCCTCTGGAGAATCAGAACCATGCACCTGGCTGGGAAGCAGATCCCATGAATTCATCAGCCTGGGCCACCCTACATTGTGGGGTGGCAGGGAGACAGGATGCTGTTGTTGAAAATCATCCCCAGTCACAGATGCTCCTTGACCTCTGCCCTCCTCAATAAAGGAAACAGGGCCTTGTCCAGACAGGATGGGCCAGGGTCCCAACACTCAGAGTGTCAACTGAGCGTTCTCTGGACAAAGGCATCCTGACTTGGCCCTTCCATGGTGATCCCTGGGAGACAACCAGCCACCACCTACAGTTGTGGGGAGGTGCACTTGTCCCACTGCCCCAACCATACCTAGGTACCTTCAAGTTCCTCTGTTTATCCACCTATAAAGAGGGAGAGGCAGCCTCCAGCTCTGTCCGCTACAAGCTGCTCAGGCCATCCCACCTGCCTCCCAATCTTCAGTCTCACTGAGAAGACCCCAGGACCCAACTCTACCAGATGGATCCTGGGAACAGTGTTTGAGTGGGCTATTGAGTATCTCCCAGGATGAGGATGGCAAAGCCCCTTTACTACTGTCTCTCAGGTCAGGAGCACTGACTCCCACCCCTGCAAAATGCAGAGGACTCACCCTGAGACCCTTGTGTGGGCCAGGCTCCAAGACTGGGTTTCCACCTGCTTTATCCTCCTTCGCAGCAACAAAGGAGGAAGAGTGTTGTTGGTCCTACTTTCTAGACAAAGAAAGTAAAACTTCAAGGTCCAGAGTCTTCAGCAAGGTCATATGGCAAAACATTCTTTGAGCCTAAAATTCTTAGATCCTCCTTCCACTGAGAGGTAGGGTTTATGCCCCCTCTCTTTGAATCTGGGCATGGGACTGCTTGGCCAAGAGAACACAGCAGGAGTGATGCTGTGCCAATTGGGGACAGGCTGTAGAAAATGGGCAGTTTCTGTGTTGATCTCCACGCTAAGAGAAAACCTACAGAGGGGACCACATACAGATGAACAAAGGCTCTGACCCCCAACTCCCTGCCTGAGTCCTGCCTGCCCAGAGTTCAGACACCTCTGAGGTAGACCCTCAGCTCCTAGTAAGGCTGCCCCTGCTGATGCAATTGGGGCACATACACCTTCCCTGCTGAGTCCTACCCTGACCCCACATTGCAGTTTCCAGAGCTAAGTAAGTGTTGGCCTTTAATCCAGTAGGCTAGAGAGTGACTATACGTTTTCTCTGGCTGGACAGTGGATACAAGGGTGTCAGAGAGATTTGAAGGGTGAGGGGCCTGTGCATCAAGAGGGCTCTCCTTTGCTGAATTGAAGTGGCAGGGGTCAGGGCCTGAGGGTGATCACTATGAGCTGAGAGTAGCCTCCAGATGTCAACCAGCAAGAAAGTGTCATACTCAGTTTCCAGCCATAAAGATCTTAATTCTGCCAACAACTGAGGGAGCTTGGTGTAGCAGGTTTCCCCCAGAACCTCCAACTAATAAGATTCTGGCCTGGTGATTTCTGTCTTTTGAGACCCTAGACAGATAGCCCAATGGCACACCCCTAGACCTCTGACATACAGAACTGTGAGATGACAATTGGGTGGTGTTTCAAGTTGCTACGTTTATAACTTGTTACAAACAATAGAAAATAAATACAACCCCATTCCTTTTGCTTCCAGTTTCTTCCTTTCAAACAGGATGACATGACAGTCTTTAAGCAATGGCTGGAATGGGGTCTACAGCCTGGATCAGGGCGCATGTGACCTGGCAGAGCCATCATGGGCAGGCAGGACCTCCAGGTCCCAGGGTCCAGAAGGTGGTCACCTCAAACCTGCTGACCTCTATCCATCAGGATTCCAGGCTTGCTGTTAAACTAAGCCCAGCCTTAATTAGCTGGACTCTGACCATCATTTCCCTCATTTCCAGGACAATAACAGCTCCCTCCTCAGATCAGAGTTTCCTCCTGAAGGGCCAGTCCAGAACTCTTTATATAGCTGATTGTTGCTGACTGAATCTTCTCCCTGTCAGCCCAGTCTTCACCTGTCTCTTACCTTCTCTGAACCAGGTAGATGTTTGTCTGAATCCACAAGGACAAGGCCAAATCAGTAAACCCTTCTACTGGTGTACATGGTGCTTCATGTGCTCAAGCCCCTTCATCTCCACCTCCCTCTCCATGCCTGGCCACACTCCTCAGAAGCAAACAACACAGTGAGTTCCATGTCCATTTTCCCAATGGGAGTCCAGAGGCTTAGTGCCCTAATACTAAATTGGGCATTTAGGACACCACCTCAGAGGGGTTTCTAAGTCACTTCACTCACATCATAGCAATTAGTTGTTAGGTTTTCAAGGAAGAGGACTTTTGTCTTCTATTACCACTGAAGCTGTCTCCATCTGAAAGAGGCTCCAGCCTGGATGCGAGTAGGTTATGAAGAAACTGCCCTGATGATTGCAAAAGACTACATATTCATTTGTCAGATCAAAGCAGGGGATTCTAGTTTATATTTTTCATTTTTTAATAGATTGTCTTTGCTATGCAAAACAAGAATGGAACATGTTTTTATAATAGCCCTTTTACTGAGTATCTGATGGATGTAAGTTTTCTAGTCTTTGTCTTTCTTTGCTTGCTTACTTCATTTTTCAGTTTAGCCTAATAGAAGGTCAAATAATAATTACTTCCCATCAGCATTTTGAAATTGTTGCTCCATTTGCTCCTAGCATCTCTTGCTGCTGGTAGGAAGTCTATTGTCATGTTGTCATTCCTTTAAAGGTAATATTTTCTCTCTTGTACTTTTATTTTATTTCATTAATTGATAGAGTGAATGAATGAATGATTTTACTTTTTATTTTGAAATAGCTTTATATTTGCAGACAACTGCAAACAGAACAGAGGAAGGCCTAATCACCCCTTCATCCATCTCTAATCATTACAATCATTTCAATCCTACCTAACTCTAGTACAATATCAAAATTAGGAACTTGATATTGACACAGTATGTGTGCAATAACTGCATGTCATTTGAACCACCATCACAACCAGATACAGAGTCACAACCACACACCTGCTGCATCACTAACTCCTAGCAACCATTAACCTATTATTTTTCTTTCTAAAATAGTCATTAAGAGATTGTTTTTTAAATACAATCATCTGATCTGTAACCTTTTGATATTGACTTTTTTCACTCACTGTAATGTTCATTTGGGATATTAATGTGCATTTCCCTAGTGGGGCTGATGTTGAACACCAGTCCTTATTTGCCATGTATATATCCTCTTCAGTGAAATATGGCTTCATGTCTTTGGCCTATTTTCTAACTATTTTATTTTTTATATTGATCTTGATAGTTCTATGTACATCCTAGATAAATAATTCCTCTATCAGAAATGTGGCTTACATATTTTTTATTTCCTCTTCATTTCTGAAGGAGATCTTCACTGGAAATGGGATTCTCAGTTCTTTTCTTTCAGCACTTAAAATGTGTTATTACATTTCTTCTGGTCTATATTGTTTCAGATGATCAATTCTCCACCATACTAATTGTTTACTCCTATACCCGGTGTGTGATTTCTTACTGCTGTGAAGTTACGTGCACGTGTACACTTTTGTTTTTGTTTTTGTTTTCATTTTTAGCTCTCAGTTTTTTACTATGATATATCTTATGGATTTATTTAGGTTTACTTAGTTTGGGGCTTGCTCAGCTTTTTTTTTTTTTTTTTTTTAAGATTTTATTTATTATTTTCAGAGGCAAAGGGGGAGAGATACATCAATGTATGGTTGCCTTTTACCTGCCTCCAGCTAAGGACCTGGCTGGAGACCTGGCTTGCAACCTGGTTATGTGCCCTGACTGGGGAATCAAACCAATGACCTTTGGGTTCCCAAGCTGGCACCTTATCCAGTGAGCCACCAGCCAGGGCTGTTGCTCAGCTTTTTAATCTGCATGTTTATGTCATTTTTCATATTTGGGAAATTTTTAACAATTCTTTCTTGGAATACTTTCTCAGTCCCACCTTCTTTTTGCTCTTCTTTGGGATAAGATATCACAAATGTTAGATCTTCTAAATAGACCTTCTAAGTTTCTTGAGGTCATGTTTTAATTTTTTTCCAATGTTTTTCATTTTAATGGTTAGTTTCTAGTTTTCATCTTCCTGTGTTTCTCAGAAGCATCTGATACCATTATCTTCTCCCTTATTTCAGAAGCTCTTTCCCTGATGACATCCCTCTTGGTTTTCCTGCCACATCATGGACACCTCTGCCTTTGTCTCCTTTGCTGAAGCTTTCTCATGTTGCCAATTGTCACATTGTAAGTTCTTGATTTTTAACTCTTCTTTTTTTCTTTTTACCTGCACTATCTCAGTTATAGTCTCATGGCATTTTCCTCTCTCTTTCATGCCTAAGCTCCAGACTCATCACTGACCTCTCAACATCTCCATTTACAACAACTGTATGGTCATTCAGCAACCTCATCCTTCCACCTCTTGTCTCAAAACTGTAGCTCTGAGTCTCCTTTCCATCTCTACTATAGTCACAACTCTTGGTGACTTCAATAAACACGCCAAACTCTCAACATCTTTTTCCTATCATGTTGGAGTTTAAAATTCATAAATCTTAACACCTCTCCATATCCCCATCTCAAGAATACTTTATCAACAACTTACCCTATTGTTCATGTTTACCTTATCCCATCACACATATTCTGTAAATTGGCACTAACACAGAATACTCATAAAGAAAACAGAGTTTACCGCCAATTTCAAAAAACCTCTCTTTTGCTATAACATAGCGCCACCATGTTATCTATGTCCACCTCATAGTTGTGTCACCATATCATTGAAAAACAATTGGCAGTGCAATTTCACCATCTGTCTTCCTACCATCCATCCATCTCCAAGGATGAGAGGCCCAGAACCCTAGCACTCTCTTGCCCCCTGCTAGGGTGAGGATAGGGTGTCAGCCTCCATGCTGGTGACTGTTCTGGAACGCTGCTTCCCAGAACCTCTAGTGACCTCTGGTTTCACTCTTTTCAGTTAAACACATGGACACTTTTTCACTTTGGGCCTCTCCATCATTCAAGAATCACTCTGACTCTAAGGTCATGTTGTCCTTTGACCATAATCTGCCTGTCCATCCACCTTTCCCCAGTCTTTCTTTACCTGTTTTTTATCCAGCAATTCCACTACTTGGATTATACCCAAAGAATCCTGAAACACCAATTCATAAGAACCTATGCACACCTATGTTCATAGCGGCACTATTTACAATAGCCAAGTGAAACAGCCTAAGTGCCCATCAGTGGATGATTGGATCAAAAAACTTGGGTACATTTACACAATGGAATTCTATATAGCAGAAAGAAAGAAGGAACTTGTACCCTTTGCAACAACATGGATGGAACTGGAGAATATTATGCTTAGTGAAATAAGCCAGTCAGTGAAGGACAAATATCATATGATTTCACCCATTACGGGACAATAATGAGCAAAACTAACAACAAGCAAAACAGAACCAAGTGTATGAATACAAGGAATAGGCCTTCAGTGGTCAGGGGGAATGGGGTTGGGGGGAGGGGGGAGGCAGAGGCAAAGAAGGGGAGCAGCTTAGACAAGAACCTAGTATAAAGGAACCATGGACATGGACAACAGGTGGGATTGACTTTGGGGGGGAATGGGTGGGTGGGGAGGGGGACAGAGGGGAGCAAAAAGGGGATGGATGTAATACAACAACAATAAAATTAAAATTAAAAAAAAAAAAATCAACCCTTTTTTCATTCTGAAAGTCCCTCCTAAAATCATCTTGAATTTTATAATTGAACACAGCTGCAAATCCCTGGCCCTCCTGACATTTTTCCACATGTGCCTGTCAGACACCAACACCGAATAAGCTACCATCTGGCTTCTTCTCACTCCTCCTGGCCGATGCAGCATGGATCTGGGAAGCTGTGTAACTGTGTTACAGCTTCCTGACAAGCTAGTCCTTGCTAACCTCCCCTTGGCCCCTCAAGACTGTTACATGACCCAGTTCTTCATCCCTCACTGGCACGTCAGCAGATCCCCCCAGCAGCTGTTCCCAATCTTGCTCCTCTCTTCAAGTGTGCAAACCCATCCCTACTTCCTGAACTCAGATGAATGTACTTCCTAATTTATTTAGCATTTCACTCTAAAATTGCATTCTCACCTTTCCTCCCCTTTTCCTCAGAATGTACCTATCTTCCCCCAGGGGGTCTTTATTGAGAAATATTTTTCCTCTTTTCATGACCAACTTTTCCCCCTGGACTCAGTATCCCTCACCTTCCTTATTTCTTCTTTACCTCTTTCCATTTTCCTGCCTTATAACTTAAAAAAAAAAAAAAATTAGCGTCATTAAGGTGTAATTAATATAAAAATGTGTACACATTTAATTTCTATATCTTGATGATATTGGATATATATGTACACCTGTGATACTAAGACACCAATGCACTTAAAATATACATTACTCCCAAAAATATTTTCTTTTCTTCTTTCCTTTTTATTTTGTAAGAACACTGAATATAAGATCTTCTTAACATATTTTAAAGAATCTACTATCATATGTTAACTATAGGCATTGTGTTGTGTAACAGATCTTAGACCTTACTCAGCTGCATAACAGAGGCTATACGCATTTAAAAACAATTCTTAGCCCTGGCTGGTGGCTCAGGAGAATGGGCTCAGGCCTGCGAACCCAAAGGTCTCTGGTTCCATTCCCAGTCAGGGCACATAATCAGGTTGCAAGCCAGGTCTCCAGCCAAGTCCTTAGCTGGAGGCAGGTGAAAGGTAACCATACATTAATGTTTCTCTCTCTCTCTGCCTCTTTCTCTTCCTCTCTATCTGACATACCTTTTTCCTGTAGCCCTAACTTCAGTATCCCCTGTATCTCAAACTTTAGTTTATCCTCTGTCTTTGCTGCATTTACTCTCATCCTTTTTCTAAACTGGAACCATTTCTCTGTCAGTTCCACCCATCAAAGACCCAGCTTGTCCAAGATGCCATTAAAATTCTGTTTAAAAAAAAAAAAAAAAAAATGTTGTTTTCTGGAAGCTCATCTCAGTCTCCCTCTCCCAGAGGAGGACTGGCAGCAATTAACAGCCCATCCCAGAACATGGTCTTCAGCCAGTCTTGAGCCAAGTATACCTCTCCTGCTGGTGTATGAGCTTCCTATCCAGTTCATCTTGGTGGAGGAGGCAGTGCGGGGCAGCCATTCTGTGGAACACAGATGCTCTTTGAACGAATTCTGCTGCATCCCCCGACTGTAATATATGTGTTTCAATGTGCCAATGTGTTACTTCCTGGCAACATATTTAAATGAGAACAGAGCCTTTGGGAAACTTGATGTCTTAGCTAGTGTTTCCCACAATATAATACGGGGAGCACAGTTTTCTGGGGCAATCATAGGCATCATGCAGAAGAAACAAGGGTGACTCCGAGTTAAACAGTTACAATTTTGCCAAACTGCAACACTTCTCAAAGCTTTAGATACCAAGGAAAGTTTAATAAAGGCAATTTCCCCAAAGGGAGAAAAGCAAGTTTGGAGGGCTGGCTTTGGTTTTTCTTTCGTTTTGTTTTCAGCTTCCTTGGTCTTTTTCCTCAGACACTTTGGTATGGTAGTTTTTTAAAAACCCTACTTGAGTTGAAGAGAAATGCTGTCAGGAGGCTATGGGGCCATGAATAAGCAGGTGGGTCCTCCAGTATCCTGCATGTCTCATCAGCTGGACTGTCATATATTTCATTGGCATGCAATCAGGTGACCTATGTCCGAGGAAGCTAATGTGTCCCATCTGCTCCCCTTCTTTGGTCATCCCCTGGGACATAAGCTCAACCAGTCCTCCACCAGTTCCCTGATTACAACACTGTTTCTTGCCTTGGTTTCCTTTCTTACAGTGCTTGCTTCATTTGTAAGAAATATACATACACATATGTATATTTCTATAAAATCTAATAAGTAAAATACATGATAATATATATATATTATATATATATATATATATATAAACCACATGAGGTCTCTTTGGAAAAAGTCCAGCCATTGTTAATATAACGAGAATGGTTTGCAAGGCAGCAATGTAACCTGGCAGCCAAGCAGAGTGGACAGAAATGCACGTGTGAATAATGATGACTTCACTGTACTAGTCAGTGGGGGTGGCAGACACCATTGAGTGACTATGTGTACTGTGTGGCCACCACATTAAAAAATGATTGAGAGAGGATCAAAGATGGCGACAGAGTAAAGAGCAGTACTAATGGCATTCTCAAGTACCAGAGCAGCTAGAGGACAGGATAGGGAGCACGAGATGTCTGCAGGTCCCTAAGAATTGAAGCAGTAAGCATCTGGACTCAGGGGAGTATAGCCCAGAGGCTACAGAGACCTACAGGAGAGCCGGTGAGACAGTTCCAAACTGGCCAGCGGGCCAAAGTCAGCTCTGGGCAGGGGCGGCTCTACCCAGAGGGGCATCTCTAACTGAAGCCAGCTCCAGGCTCCCTGGTGACTAAAAATTTGAGCAGTGAAGTATGAAGAGTGAGGGCAAACTCTGGAGGGAATGAAGAATTGAACACCTGCAGGGGAGGGACTGAGTGAGAGTCTCACTCCAGAGACTGAGAGAAAGGAAGCTCCTCACTGGGCCAGAGGTGGAGGAGAAGAGACCTGCAGGGAGCAGGAGTGGGGGATAAGGGAAGTGCACAGGCCGGAGGGGCAAGAGGGCCCAAAA
This sequence comes from Noctilio leporinus, assembly GCA_004026585.1. Taxonomy (NCBI): domain Eukaryota; kingdom Metazoa; phylum Chordata; class Mammalia; order Chiroptera; family Noctilionidae; genus Noctilio; species Noctilio leporinus. Next base: position 21,129 of record PVIW01009674.1, on the reverse strand, counting down.
CAGTGCTTCTGGGCCACCGGGAAAAGAGCAGCTGGAAGCCCCTGTGAGGGGATAGGCCTAGCCTCGCGTACCGACACAGGGCCCTCAGGCTCCCATGAAAACTCCAAACTGCAAGCCAGGAACTTGCAGCTATGGCAACTGGCCTGCCCATTGCAGGTGACAAAGGCTACCCTGCAGACGTGTTGGGGAGCTGGGCCCACATCACAGAGGTGGTGTGAAGGACTCCTCAAAAAGCTGGACTGCCTGGAGGGTTGGCCCTCATCCAGGGGATCCAGGCACTGTTGGCTGACCAGGGCTGCCTCTGGGAGCTGCAGGGGCAGGGCCAGTTATCACAGGAGCCAGCTAGATTGCAGGCCATCCTGCAGGGGAGCCAGGTGCCCATCTCAGGCAGGAACCTCCTCCAGGAGCTGTATGGGGAGGAGCAGCCATACACATCAGAGAAGCACCCTGCTGGACTTCAAATGGAAGCAGAAAAAGGAGGGCTCCAGAACACCAGAAGCCCTGAAACCCAGCTAGGCTACTGGAGGCCCAGCCTACCTGGGGGCTGACACTCAGAATCAGCCCTGACTGTGACAATCAGAGGCCCTGTCACTCCAAGACCAGCTAGACTGTAGCCTGCAGAGACCTGACCAAGAAAAAGAGGCAGACTCAGGAAATTGATTGCTGCTAATCTCAAGCACCTCAGCTACACCAAGAGACACATGAACTATTAATCCCTAACATATCCTTTTCAAAAGTTACTTCCAAGCCTCACAATTAGTGCATTTTAATTGAATACTATTTAAACCATAGTGTATCACAACTCACGTATTTTTAATCCTCCCTTATCTCAATCCATCTAAATACCCAAGACCCTCCCCCTACTCTTTTTTTTATTTTTTTTTTAAATTTTATTGTTGTTGTATTACATCCATCCCCTTTTTGCTCCCCTCTGTCCCCCTCCCCACCCACCCATTCCCCCCAGAGTCAATCCCACCTGTTGTCCATGTCCATGGTTCTTTTATACTAGGTTCTTGTCTAAACTACTCCCCTTCTTTGCCTCTACCTCCTCTCCTCCCCCCTACCCTGTTCCCCTGACCACTGAAGGCCTATTCCTTGTATTCATATACTTGGTTCTGTTTTGCTTGTTGTTACCCCTACTCTTGATTTAAAGTCTACTCACTCTCTGGCTACAACACATTCCCAGTCCTCAATATAAGTATTCCTCCCCTCACCAGCCACCTAAACCCTTTCTTTATTCTTTTTTTTTTTTGTTTGTTTGTTTTCCTGCTAAAAGCCCACAACCTGGCTCCACCTGGACTGATCAGAGATCATAAAAAGTGAACAGTCACCTAAACCCTTTCTTTACTATTTTTTGTTTAATTTTTTTTTTACTTTGTTCTTTTCCCTACAAAAGCCCACAGGTCCTGGCTCCACCTGGTGCAATCAGGGATCATTAAGGGTGAACAGCCACCTAAACCCTTCCTTCTTATTATTATTATCTTTTTTTTTTTTTTCTGCTAAAAGCCCACAGGTCCTGGCTCCACCTAGACCAATCAGGGATCATTAAGGGTGAACAGGGAGGCAGATGCAGCAACTATATGCACAGGCTTACACCGTTCACTCATACTTGAGGCTTTCTGATTCTCCCTCTCCTCATTTCTATAGAATAGATAAGTTGGTTTTCTCTCTCATATCCTTACTATCTTTGCTACTTCTTAGCACCCTTCAAAACTATCTATACTTTGGTCAACTTAATCATTTTTCCCCTCGTACAACAGTCTTAATATACCTACATCCCTATCAAGACTGGCTAAATGACAGCTGAGGGTGTGATTAAGAGCAGGGGTTACCATGGAGGGTTTGGGTATATACTTATCTTCATAGACAGTGAAAAGGGGAAGTAAAAGAGAAAGATATCAGTGAAGGTATGGTTATTTTGCCTAGACTGGTGGTTCTGTTTTAGGAGCAGCTCAAAAACAGTGTATGAGAAAAGATAGAAGGAGTGTCTTGCAATCAGCCAACTGGAAGGAAAGGAACAACATACAAAACCAATCCAGAATACAACCAGATAGCCCAAGTTAATGACCTAAAGGCTACCCCAAGAGCAACAAGTGGAGAAAATCTAGGAGACTGCAAAACTGAACTGCACAAATTCCCTAACACAGAAGGGTGCTCCACAAAGGCAAGGAAGCAAAGCAGATTATTCCAAAGAAACAAACAAACCAAAAAAAAAAAAAAAAAAAAAAAAAAAAAAAAAAAAAAAAAAAAAAAAAAAGCAACAACAGACACCCAATATAGGGGAAAAAAGAATAAGTCCATCGCCAATAGGAAAGGAAGAATCCCAAGAAAGATCACCAAATGAAACAGAGGCACACAATATATCAGATAAGGAATTCAAAAGAATGATGATAGAGAAGCTCAATGAACTCAGCCAGCTCAAAGAAAACTATAAACAACTCCAGGAAAAGTACAAGGAACTTACTGAGAACTAAACCAGCATCAAAAAAAAGACTTAGAAACTATCAGTAAGAGCCAGGAGGAAATGAAGAATACAATTTCTGAATTGAAGAATACAGTAGAAGGAATCAACAGTAGGCTAGAGGAAGCAGAGGACCTAGTCAACAAGTTGGAGGACAATGTAGACAAATACTCCAAGACAGTACAAGAGAATGATAAAAGACTGAAAAAGATTGAAAAGGGTTTAAGAGAGCTGCAGGACAACATAAAATGTAATAACCTCCATATCATAGGGATACCAGAAGGAGAAGAGAAACAAGGAATGGAAAACCTGTTCAAAAAAGTCATGATAGAAAATTTCCCCAACATAGTGAGTGAAAACATTACTCAAGTTCAGGAAGCACAGAGGGTCGCAATGAAGATCAACCCAAACAGACCAACTCCAAGGCACATTATTATTAAAATGGCAAATTTCAAAGACAAAGACAAAGAGAATATCCTAAAAGGATCAAGAGGGAAAGGGAAAATAACATACAAAGGAGCTCCAATAAGGCTATCAAATGATTATTCAACAAAAACAATTCAAGCCAGAAGGGAATGGCAAAAAGTGTTCCAAGTAATGGGAAACAAAGACCTGCAACCAAGAATACTCTACCCAGCAAGGCTCTCATTCAAGATAGAAGGAGAAATAAGGAGCTTCCCAGACAAAAAAAAAAGACTAAAAGAATACATCTCTACCAAACCAGCATTGCAAGAAATGCTAAAGAGTCTGCTTTAAAAATAAATAAATAAGGTGGAGGAAAGATGGCGAAAGAGTAGAGCAGTGCTGCTGGTGTTCTTGAGTACCAGAGCAGCTAGAGGACAAGATAGGGAGCATGAGACATCTTCAGGACCCTAAGAATTGGAGCGGTCAGCATCTGGACAAAGGGGAGCACAGCCCAGAGGCAGAGGAGACCAGCAGGAGAGTAAGTGAGGCGGTTCCCGACCTACCGGCCGGTGGGCCAAGGTTGGCTCTGGGCAGTGGCGGCTCTGCCCAGAGGGGCTCACTGGTGACTAGAAGTCTGAGCAGTGAAGTGTGTGCAGCAAGGGCAAATGCCAGAGGGAACGAGGAATTGAAATCCTGCAGGGGAGGGACTGTGTGAGAGCCTCGCTCCGGCAACAGGCAGAGGAAGCTCCTCACAGGGTGAGAGGCTGAGGAGAAGAGTCCTGCGGGAAGCAGAAGCAGGGGAATGGAGAAGTGCACTGGCCAGGGCAGCTAGAGGGCCAAAAATGGTGCTGCTGGGCCACCAGAGAAACAGCAGCTTGAAGTCCCTGCGGGGAGTGGGCGGTGGGGAGGCCCAGCCCTGGGCAACCACACAGTCCCCCAGGCACAGAGGAAACTCCAAACTGTGAGCCAGGAACTAGTAGGGGGGGCAACTGACCCGCCCATTGCCTGAGACAAAGGCCGCACCGCCCACGCCTGGGAGGGGCTCATCACAGAGGCCACATAAAGGACTCCTTGGAGAGCTGGTTGGCTTGGAGGATTGGCACTCACCCCGGGGGTACTGGGCAGTGTTGGCGGACCCCGGGCACTGTTGACGGACGGGGCTTCCTCCTCCGGGAACTGCAGGGGCGGGGCCAGTTGTCGCAGGGACCAGCGAGGTTGCAGGCTGCCCTGCAGGGGTGCTGGGTGCTCCGTCACTGGCAGGAACCTCTGCCAGGAGTGGGAGGGGACACCCTGCGGGCTCCAGAATACCGGCAGCCCTACAACACAGCTAGGCTACTGAGGGACCAGCCTCCCTGGGGACTGACCCTCAGAATCAGCCCTGACTGTGACAATCAGAGGCCCTGCTATGCCAAGACTGGCTAGACTTTAGACTGCAAAGACCTGACCAAGAAAAAGAGGCAGCCTCAGAAATGGATTGCTGCTAATCTCAAGCACCTGAGTTATACTGAGAACTATATGCACTATTAATCCCCAACATACACTTTTCAAAAGTTACTTCTCACATATTCTTAATCACCCCCCTACCTCAATCCACCTAAATACCTAAGACCCTCCCCCTACTCGTGAATTAAAGTCTACTCACACTCTGGCTACACAGCATTCCCAGTCCTCAATCTAAGTATTCCTCCCTACACAAGCCACCTAAACCCTTTCGTTACTCTTTACTTCCTTCCTTTTTCTTTCTTTTCTTTCTTTTCTTTTTTCTTTTTTTTTTTTTTTTTCTTCCTGTTAAAGCCCACAGATTCGGGCTCCACCTAGACCAATCAGAGACTGTAAAGGGTGAACAGACACCTAAAACCTTTCTTTATTAATATTGATTTCTCTTTGTCTTGTGACTTTCTACCCCACATTTTTTTTTTCTTCTTCTTCTTTCTTTTCTCCCTGATAAAGCCCACTGGTCCTGGCTCCACCTGGACCAAACAGAAATCATAAAGGGGGAACAGACACCTAAACCTTTTCATTATTAATATTGATTTATCTTTGTCTTATGACTTTCTCCCTTTGTTTCTGTTTTTCATTCTTTCTTCCTTTCCTTCTTTTTTTTTTTCTCTGCTAAAAGCCCTCAGGTCCAGGCTCCATCAGGACCAACCAGGGATTATTAAGGGTGAACGGCCATCTAAACCCTTATTATTATTATCGTTTTTCTTTCTTTTTTCCTTTTTTTTTTTTTTTTTTTTTTTTTTTTTTTTTTTTTTTTTTTTTTTTTTTTTTTTTTTTTTTTTTTTTTTTTTTTTTTTTTTTTTTTTTTGTTTTTTTTTTTTTTTTCTGCAAAAAGCCCACAGGTCCAGAATACAATCAGACAGCCCAAACAAAGGACACACCAAGAACAGCAAGTGGAGAAAATCTGGGAGACAGCAACATTGAACTCCACAAATCTATCACAGAAGGGTGCTCAACTAAGGCAAGGAAGCAAAGCAGGTTAACCCAAGGAAAAAAAAAAAAACAAAAAATAAAAATAAAAAGCAAGCAAGAACAGACACCCAAAATAGGGGAAAAAAAGAATAAGTCCATCTCCAAAAGGAAAGGAAGAATCCCCAGAAAGAACACAAAATGAGGCACCTGGAATATCAGATAAGGAATTCAAAAGAATGATGATAGAGAAGCTCAGTGAGCTCAGCCACATCAAAGAAACAACTCCAGGAGAACTACAAAGAACTCCAGTGAAGTTAAAAAGAATTCCAGGGAAGTTACAAGGAACGTACTGAGAACTACAACAGCATGAAAAAGGACATGGAAACTATCAATAAGTGCCAGGAGGAAATGAAGAATACAATTTCTGAATTGAAGAATGCAGTAGAAGGAACCAACAGTAGGCTAGAAGAACAAGAGGACCTAGCCAGCAAGTTGGAGGACAATGTAGACAAATACTCCAAGACAGTACAAGAGAATAAAAAAAGGCTGAACAAGACTGAAGAGGGGTTAAGAGAGCTGCAGGACAACATGAAATGTAACAAAATCCGTATCATAGGGATACCAGAAGGAGAAGAGAAACAAGGAATGAAAAACCTGTTCAAAAAAGTCATGATAGAAAATTTCTCTAACATGAAAGTGAAAACATTAATCAGGTTCAGGAAGCACAGAGGGTCCCAATGAGGATCAACCCAAACAGACCAACACCAAGGCACATTATTATTAAAGTGGCTAATTTCAAAGACAAAGAGAGAATCCTAAAAGCATCAAGAGAGAAAAGACAAATAACATACAAAGGGGCTCCAATAAGTCTATCAAATGATTATTCAACAAAAATAATTCAAGCCAGAAGGGAATGGCAAAAAGTATTTCAAGTCATGGTAAACAAAGGCCTGCAACCAAGAATACTCTACCCAGCAAGGCTCTCGTTCAAGATAGAAGGAGAAATAAGGAGCTTCCCAGACAAAAAAAAAAAAGAATACATCTCTACCTAACCAGCATTGCAAGAAATGCTAAAGGGTCTGCTATAAAAATAAGTAAACAAATAAAATGAAGAAACAGAGAAAGCCAAAGAGGAATACAGACACAAAGGGAGAAAATGGCAAGGAATAAGTTTCAATCAATTTTAACCTTAAAAGTAAATGGATTAAATTCAGCAATCAAAAGACATAGGGTAGCCAAATGGATAAGACAACATGAGCCACATATATGCTGTCTTCAAGAGACCCACCTCAGAACAAAAGATCAACACAGATTGAGAATGAAGGGATGGAAAAATATATATCAAGCAAATGGACACACACAAAAAAAATGCTGGAGTGGCAATACTGATTTCAGACAAAATAGATTTTACAATGAAGGCCATAAAAAAGGACAAAGGTGGACATTTCATAATACTTAAGGGAACAATCCATCAAGAAGAAATCACTCTGATAAACATATCCGCACCCAACATAGGAGCTCTGAAATATATAAGGAAAATCTTGGAAGACTAGAAGAAAGACATAGAAAGCAACACACTAATAGTAGGGGATTTTAATACCCCACTATCAACAACGGACAGATCTTCCAAACAAAAAATCCCCAGAGATGTTGTGGCATTGAACAACACTCTAGGGTAAATGGACCTAACTGATGTATACACAGTCTTTTACCCCCAAGAAGCAAAATACACATTCTTTTGAAATGCACATGGATCATTCTCCACGATAGACCACATGGTATGTCACAAGACAAGCCTCCACAAATACAGGAAAATTGAAATCATACAAAGTATCTTCTCAGATCACAATGGCTTGAAACTTGAAACCAATCTCAAGAGGAAAAAAACAAATATTCTCTACTCATGGAGACTGAATAACATGCTTTTAAGCAATGAAGGGGTCAACAATGAGATCAAAGATGAAATCAAAAAGTTCCTGGAAACAAATGACAGTGAACACACAAAAGCCCAAAACCTATGGGATACAGCAAAGGCAGTTCACAGAGGGAAATTTATAGCAATACAGGCCTTCCAAAAAAGGTTACAAGAAGTTTACAAACCGACCTAACCACAAAGCTGCAAATGCTAGAGGAGCAACAACATACAAAGCCCAGAACAAGTAGAAGGAAGGAAATCATCAAGATCAGAGCATAACTAAATAACTCAGGGATTCAAACTACAATTGGAAGAATCAACAGGTCCAGGAGCTGGTTCTTTGAAAAAATAAAATTGACAAGCCTTTATCTAGACTCATCAAGAAAAAGAGAGAGAGGACCAAAATAAACAGAATCAGAACTGAAAGAGGGGAAATCACAACTGATACCTCAGAAATACAAAAGATTGTAAGAAATTACTACAAACAACTATATGACAAAAAATATGACAATCTAGATGAAATGGACACATTTCTGGAAAGGTATAATCTACCAAAACTGAACCCAGAAGAAGAAGAAAGCCTCAATAGGCCAATAACAACTAGTGAAATTAAAGAAGTAATCTAAAATCTCCCAAAGCACAAAAGCCTGGACCAGATGCCTACACAGGTGAATTTTACCAAACATTTAAAGAAGAACTAACTCCTATCCTCCTCAAGCTCTACCAAAAAATTCAGGAAGAGGGAAGACTCCCAAACTCCTTCCATGAGGCCAATATAATTCTAATCCCAAAACCAGGGCAAAACACAAGTAAGAAAGAAAACTACAGGCCAATATCTCTGATGAACATACATGCTAAGTTTCTCAACAAAATATTGGTCAACCAGATTCAGCAGTATATTACAAAGATCATACACCATGATCAAGTGGGTTTCATCCCTGGGATGCAAGGATTGTACAACATTCATAAATCAACAAATGTAATATACCGAATCAACAAATCGAAAGACAAAAACCATATGATCCTATTAATAGATGCTAAATAAGCATTTGATAAAGGACAGCAACCATTTATGATGAAAAAAAAAAACCCTCAGCAAAATGGGAATAAAGGGAGCATACCTCAACATCATAAAGGCCCTTTATGAGAAACCTGAAACCAACATCATACTTAATGGGGAAAAACTAAAAGCTTTGCCCCTAAGATCAGGAACAAGACAAGGCTGTCCACTTTTGTTCAACATTGTCTTGGAAGTTCTAGCCATAGCCATCAAAGAAGAAAAAGGAATCAAAGGTATCCAAATTGGAAAGGAGGAAGTCAAACTGTCATTATTTGCAGATGATATAATAGTGTACATACAGAACCTGATAGGCTCCACCAAAAAGTTCCTCCCCCTAATAAGCAAATTTAGCAAAATAACTGGATATAAAGTCAATATCCAGAAATCAAAAGCATTTTTGTATATCAATAATGAAACATCAGAAATGGAAATGAGAAAATAAATCCCACTTACCATAGCAACAAGAAAAATTAAGTCTCTAGGAATATACGTAACTAAGGAGGTAAAAGACCTATACTCAGAAAACTACAGAACAATGAAGAAAGAAATCAGGGAAGATACAAATAAATGAAAGCATATACCATGTTCATGGATGGGAAGAATTAACATCATTAAAATGTCCATACTACCCAAAGCAATCTACATATTCCATGCAATCCCAATTAAAATACGAATGACAGAGTTCACAGAAATAGAAAAAATACTTCAAAATTTTATATGGAGCCAAAAACACCCACGAATAGCCACAGAAATCTTGAGAAAGAAGAACAAGGTAGGAGGAATCACAATACCGGACTTCAAACAATACTACAAGGCTACTGTCATCAAAACTATCTGGTACTGGCATAAGAATAGACCTATAGATCAAGGGAACAGAATAGAGAGCCCAGAAATTAACAAAGGGGGAAGGAACATCAAATGGAGTAAAAACAGTCTCTTCAACAAATGGTGTTGGGAGAACTGGACAGCAACATGCAAAAAGGTAAAACTAGACCACCAACTTACACCATGCGCTAGAATAAACTCAAGATGAGTAAAGGGCTTAAACATAAGCAGTGCCACCATAAAGTTCCTGGAGAAAAATATAGGCAGTAACTTTCGGATATCCTATGCAGAAGTATGTTTACTGATCTTCACTAAGGGCAAAGGAAATCAAAGAACAAATCAACAAATGGGACTATATCAAATTGAAAAGTTTCTGTTCAGCTAAAGAAAATATCAGCAAAATTCAAAGGGAACCAACTGTATGGGAAAACATAATTGCCAATGATACCTCAGATAAGGGTTTGATTTCCAAAATAGATAAAGACCTAATGTGACTCAACACCAGGAAGACATACAGCCCAATTAATAAATGGGCAAAGGACTTGAACAGAGAACTCAGTAAGGAAGATATACAAAGGTCCCCGGGGCATATGAAAGAATGCTCAACATCACTAGTCATCAGAGAGATGCAAATTAAAACCACAAGAAGATACTACCTCAACACCTGTCAGAATGACAATCATCAACCAATCAACAAACAACAATTGTTGGCAAGGATGTGGGGCAAAGGGACCCCCTGGTGCACAGTTGGTGGGAATACAGGCTGGTACAGCCACTGTGGACAACAGTATAGAATTTCATCAGAAAACTAAAAATGGAACTGCCTTTGATTCAGCAATTCCACTACTTGGATTATACCCAAAGCATTCTGAAACACCAATTCATAAGAACCTATGTACACCTATGTTTATAGCAGCACTATTTACAATAGCCAAGTGCTAGAAACAGCCTAAGTGCCCATTAGTGGATGATTGGATCAAAAAACTTTGGTACATTTACATAATGGAATACTACACAGCAAAAAGAAAGAAGGAACTCCTAACTTTTGCAACAACATGGATGGAACTAGAATGTATTGTGCTTAGTAAAATAAGCCAGTCAGTGAAGGAAAAATGACCTCACCTATTACAGGGCAATATTGAACAAAACACTTTGGGGGGAATGGGTGGGTGGATGGGTGGGCAGGGAGACAGAGGGGAGTAAAAAAGGGATGGATGTAATACAACAATAAAATTTTTAAATAAAAAGTTAAAAATTTAAAAAAATGAACAAAACTAACAACAAGCAAAACAGAACCAGATATATGAATACAGGGAATAGGCCTTCAGTGGTCAGGGAGAAGGGGGTTGGGGGGTGGGGAGAGGAAGAGGCAAGGAAGGGGAGCAGTTTAGACGAGAACCTTGTATGAAGGAATCATGAACCTGGTCAACAGGTGGGATTGACTTTGGTGGGGAATGGGTGGGTCAGGAAGAGGACAGAGGGGAGCAAAAAGGGGATGGATGTAATACAACAACAGTAAAGTTTTTAAAAATTTTAAATAAGTCTGTATAATTGAGAATCTGATTAATTCCAAAAATAAAACAAAACAAAACAAAACAAACAAACAAAAAAAAAACACTGATCAAGTAGAGCAATGAATCTGCATACAATTTTGCTTTAAGCTTGAACATTTCTCTGTGAAAACTATTTGAATGATTCCAAAGGCTGCAGTCATGGGCAATTGGTGACTGGTTGCTTCATCAAGGCAATTCACTGGCTCCTGCATCACATCTTGTGCAATTTTCAAATTAAATATCACATTACCCAGGTGACTCAGCCCCTGTACAGCCCAGATTTGGCACCCTGCAAACTTCTGTTTTTTACCAAAACAAAAATCATGTTTGAAAGGGAACAGACGTCAGACCATTGATAAGATTCAGAAAAATACAATGGGACAGCTGATGGTGATTGGGAGAACTTGAGGTCGCAAGGTACCTACTTTGAAAAGGACTGAGGTGTCATTGTCCTCTGAACGATAGTTCTTGTATCTTGTATCTTCTTCAATAAATGTCTCTATTTTTCATAATACATTGCTGAATACCTTATGGACAGACCTTGTATACAGATGTAACCATATACATGAAGTTTGAAGTGCATATATATTAGGAGATATATAGAAAAGAATGACAAAGTGAACAAAGTGGACACAACAGGGCACATGAATTATACTATGACTATTTTTCAACATCTTAAATGTCCTACATTTCAAACCTACCAGGTTTGTCCTGTCAACTTACTCTCTTGCCCTCCAAAATGACTATTTCTACCTCAAGTCTCCTAAAATCTCTCATTGCCTTTACTTTAAGCAGATGACTCTATGTTTACATCCCAGGAGGATCTGTCATTGTTATATAGTCTCCACTTGAGTCCATGAGCTCTGCCCTATTTGCCCCCAGCCCTTGCCCTCCACCCTCACTCATCCAGCCACCTAGTCTCCTTTCAGGTTCTCAGATACAGCATGCTCCCCACACACCAGCCTGCTACAGGTTGCTCGGCCTCTTCTGTTTGGCAGCTGGGCCTCACCGTCAGCCATGGCAGGGCTTCATCCCTGTGGATATTAGCTCCAAAATTACTGCACTCATGACACCCTGAACCCTGAGAACAGGTCTGGTTTCTCTACCATATGCTCTCCTGGCACCCTCTGCCTCCCATCTTTTCAAATAGTCATTATGAGATTTTTAAGTATATACATGTACATTTTAACCTTCTTGATGATTTTGAAGCACCATGTTAACAGGTACTATATCTACTTCTGCTTATTAGGTTGCTCTTGACACTTAGAGAATGCTCAATAATACTAAAGTGGGGGAAAGAAAGTGAATGAATAGATGGATGATGGATGGATGGATGAAAATAAAGTTTATAAAACCCATACTCCTGGCTGGTAGCACAGTGGATAAGGTGCTGGCCTGCGAACCCAAATGTTGCAGGTTCGATTCCCCAGCCAGGGCACATAACAAGGTTGCAAACCAGGTCTCCAGTCAGGTCTGTGGCTGGAGGCAGGTGCAAAGCAACCATACATTGATGTCTCTCTCCCTCTCTGCCTTTCTCCCTTACCCTCTTTCTAAAAATAATGAAATAAAATCTTTAAAAAATAAAAAATAAAAAATAAAACCCATACTGGGAAATCTTGTTATGATAAGAAATAGAAGTTATGGGTTGGCCGAGATTCCCTCCCTGATCAGACATTAGCCAGCTGCTCAGAGCTCTCTTTTTGACTAGGCCTTACCTTTGGCCTAATGAGCCAGTTTATTGATCTTCTTCCCCCTTCCCACCTTTATATTTAGCCAGTTTCTAATCCCCACCCCCACCCCCCAATGTGTATTCAAGTTTCCCTCACTAATTTTCTGTCCGCTAACCCATCCCTATGCCCTTTGTCTATAAATTGCCAGGTGTCTTTGCTCTGTTAGGAGTTTAGTTCAATTCTATTGTGAAGTCTCTTTTCCCTACTGTGGTAGCTCAGATAAAATCTGGCTTGCAGAAGAGATCCAAGATGGAGGTGTTGATAGACACACCATGTCTCCCTGCACAACTAGAAACAGGCACATCTACCTCAAAACTAGAGACAACCAGAAATTCCAGAACACCAAACTGCATAGAAGTCCAACAAACAAAAGATAAAAAATAAGAAGTATTCACCCAGACAGGTAGAAGGGGTGGAGCTGGGACACAGAGGAAGCAGCTAGGCAAGAGGATTGCTGGCACTGTTTGGTTGACTGAGCAGCTGCGCAAGTTGGCAACGTAGGTGGGAGAGCAGTAGGGGTTAGCTGGCCAAAAGAAAAATTATAGTAGGGACACCTATTGAATGCTCCCAGCACCAGACAAAATTGAGCAGCTACCTCACTGTCCCAGTACTGGAGGAGAAAATAAAGCCATGTTGCTTCTGATGGTAAAAACCAGTGGGGGTTGGGGCGGAGGAACTATCAGTCTAACCTTAAGAGCCTATTTGTTTAGGGGCCCCATAGTCCTGAAACACCCACAGATCCACCCACTCTGGGAACCATAGCCAGTGCAACAACTAGAGAGGAGCTAGCTCCATACGAGAAGCAGGAGAGTACCTGAAACAGGGGCAAGTGCTGAGTAAGTGGCATAGTTCCCTCTCAGACCCCTCCCCCAAATACAGTGCCACAAGTGATAAAACAGGTCACTGTACTGCCAAATAACTAAGGCTCCACCCCTTACAACTAACAGGTGCAACAGCTTTACCTAAGAAATGACATACCAGAGCCTATCAAGGTGTGGAGACTGAGAAATGTGACTCAAAAAAGGGAACAGATCAAGGTCCCAGTGGATGAACTAAGTGACAAAGAAATAGCCAGCCTGACAGATGCACAGTTTAAAACACTAATAATAAAGATGCTAACAGACTTAACAGATAGGCTGGAGTACGGTAAAAACATACGGGAAAAAATGAAGGCTAGGCCAAGTGAAACAAAGAAAAAGGGAAAAAGTGAAGGCTAGGTCAAGTGAAACAAAGAAAAATACACACAAAACCGATGGTAAAGGAAGGGAAACAGGGTTCAAATCAGCAATTTGGAACACACAGAAGAAATAAATATTCAATCAGCACAGAAAGTGGAAACAATTTTTAAAAATGAGGAGAGGGTTAGGAACCTCTGTGACAACTTTAAACATGCCAATAACCAAATCATAGGGGTGCCAGATGGAAAAGAGGAAGAGCAAGTAATTGAAAACTTGTGTGAAAAAATAATAAAGGAAAAATTCCTAAATTTGATGAAGGAAATAGACATACAAGTCCAGGAGGCACAGAGTTCCAAACAAGCTAGATCTAAATTGAACCACAGCAAGGCACACCATAATTAAAATTCCGAAGATTAAAGATAAGGAGAGAGTCTTAAAAGCAGCAGGAGAAAAGAGTCATTCACAAACAGGTTCCTATAAGACTACCAGCTGATTTCTCAAAAGAAACTTTGCAGACTGGCAAGAAATATTCAAAATGATGAAAAGCAAAGCCCTACAACCAAGATTGCTTTATCCAGCAAAGCAATCATTCAGAATGGAAGGGTAAAGTGCTCCCCAGACAAGGTAAAGCCAAAGGAGTTCATCACCACCAAGCCCTTATTACATGAAATGTTAAAGGGATTTACTTAAGAAGATAAAAACTATGAGCATTAAAATGACAACAAACTCACAACTATCAACAACAAAACCTAAAAACTAAAAATGAAAACAAAAACAAACCAAGCAAACAACCAGAATAGGAGCAGAAATATAGGTATGGGGATCATTGGGAGAGTTATCACTGGGAGAGGAAAGGGGGTGAAACAGGGAAATGGTTCAGAGAATAGGAAACATAATTGGTGGGTACAAGATAGACAGGGAATTTAAGAATAATATAGTAAAGGGCAAAATCAAAGAACTTACATGCACAACCCATGGACATGAACTAAGAAGGATTTCGGACTGCAGGAGGGAACAAGGAGCTTAGGTGGAGGGGAGCAAAGGGAAAAGAATTAGGGCAACTGTAACAACATAATCAATAAAATATACCAAAAAATCTGAACTGAAATAGCATAATCAATAAAATACAATTTGAAAAATAAAAGTAAAGTAAAAAAATCAGGCTTACTGTTTTGAACAAATGTCAGGGTAATTTCTCTTTGATGGGCTAGAAGTGTGCACACTAAATCCTATGGGTTTCCCTCAGCTGTCTTGGGGGCAAGTCTTATGCATTCCAAGTTATCATCTTCATATTTCTAAGGTGAACATGCTGCTCACTCAGATATTCAAGCACAGGCTTCTGTGAAGGGTCAGAAGATGACTGCCATAATGTGATGCATGCCAGCCAAGTCTCCCAAATTTAAAGTGGTATATTGACACTTTAAAAGGCTACTGGCAGTGCTTAGCTCTATGCTAAGCACTCTTCCAATGCTGACTGATGGGTTATTGCTTTTTCATAGCTGAGCACTCATTCATGTGGCCACTCTCTCCACATGGCCTCTCAGCACTAATTTGGTTCAAGTTCCTTCAGACCCTGCACCTGCTTCCCAAGAAGCAGAAGGTGCCTGTATACTTTTGTGAGTTTTGTTTATTTGTTTGTTTTGCAATTCACATATTTATTATATGTAAATTGTTTATTTTTTATTCTATTTTATTGTTGATGTATTACATCCATACCGTTTTTACTCCCCTCTGTCCCCGTACCCACCCACCCACTCCCCCACAGAGTCAATCCCACTTGTTCCTTGTCCATGGTTCTTCCATACTAGGTTCTTATCTAAACTGCTCCCCTTCTTTGCCTCTTCCTCCCCACTCCCACTGCCCCTTTCCCTCTACCCACCGAAGGCCCACTCACTGTATTCATGTATCTGGTTTATTGTTAGTTTTGTTCATTATTGTCCTGTAATGGGTGAGATCATATGGTATTTTTCCTTCACTGACTGGCTTAATTCACTAAGCGTAATACTTTTCAGTCCCATCTATGTTGCTGCAAAGGTTAGGAGTTCCTTCTTTCTTTCTGCTGTGTAGTATTCTATTGTGTAAATGTACCCAAGTTTTTTGATCCAATCATCCACTGATGGGCTCCTAGGCTGTTTCCAGCACTTGACTATTGTAAATAGCATTGCTATGAACATAGGGGTACAAAGGTTCTTATGAATTGGGTGTTTCAGGATGCTTCAGGTACAGTTCTAGTAGTGGAATTGCTGGATCAAAAGGCAGTACCATTTTTAGTTCTTTAAGGAAACTCTGAACTGTTTTCCATAGTAGCTGTACCAGCCTGCATTCCCACCAACAGAGTACCAGGGTTCCCTTTGCCCCACATCCTCACCAACACTTGTTTGTTGATTTGTTGATCATTGCTATTCTGACAGATGTGAAGTGGTATCTTATTGAGGTTTTAATTTGCATCTCTCTGATGGCTGGTGATGTTCAGCATTCCTTCATATGCCTTTCGGTTCTTTCCATGTCTTCCTCAGTGAGTTCTCTGTTCAGGTCCTTTGCCCATTTTTAACTGGGCTGTCTGTCTCCCTGGTGTTGAGTCACATTAGTTCTTTATCTATTTTGGAGATCAAACCCGTGTCTGAGGTATCATTGGCAATTATGTTTTCCCATACAGTTGGTTCCCTTTGAATTTTGCTGGTGTTTTCTTTAGCTGAACAGAAACTTTTCAATTTGATATAGTCCCATTTGTTGATTCGTTCTTTTATTTCCTTTGCCCTTGGTGAAGCATCAGTAAACATATTTCTGCATAGGATATCTAAAATTTTACTGTTCTCATTTTCCTCCAGGACCTCTTTGGTGGCACTGCTTATGTTTAAATCCTTTATCCATGTTGAGTTTATTTTGGTGTATGGTGTAAATTGGTGGTCTAGTTTTATCTTTTTGCATGTTGCTGTCCAGTTCTCCCAACACCATTTGTTGAACAGACTGTTTTAACTCCATTGGATGTTCCTTCCCCCTTTCTCAAATGTTAATTGACCAAAGAGTCCTGGGTTACTTTCTGGGCTCTCTATTCTGTTCCTTTGATCAATATGTCTATTCTTATGCCAGTGCCAGATAGGTTTGATGACAATAGCCTTGCATTATTGTTTGATGCCCAGTATTGTGATTCCTCCTACTTTGTTCTTCTTTCTCAAGATTGCTGTGACTATTCATGGGCATTTTTGGCTCCATATAAACTTCGAAGTATTTTTTCTATTTCTGTGAAGTCTGTCATTGATACCTTAATTGGGATTGCATTGAATCTATAGATTGCTTTGGGTAGTATGGACATTTTAATGATTTTAATTCTTCCCATCCATGAACATGGTATATGCTTCCATTTATTTGTATCATCCTTGATTTCTTCCTCAGTGTTCTGTAGTTGTCTAAGTACAGGTCTTTACCTCCTTAGTTAAGTTTATTCCTAGGTACTTTATTTTTTCTTGTTGCTATGGTAAATGGAATTTATTTTCTCACTTCTATTTCTGATGTTTTATTATTGGTATACAAAAATGCTTTTGATTTCTGGATATTGACTTTATACCCAGCTATTTTGCTAAATTTGCTTATTAGGTCAAGTAAGTTTTAGTTGAAGCCTATCAGTTTTCTATGTACACTATCATGTCTTCTGCAAATAATGACAGTTTCACTTCCTCCTTTCCAATTTGGATATCTTTGATTCCTTTTCCTTCTCTGATGGCTATGGCTAGAACTTCCAAGACAATGTTGAACAAAAGTGGAGAAAGTGGACAGCCTTGTCTCATTCCTGATCTTAGGGGCAAAGCTTTTAGTTTTTGTCCATTAAGTATGATGTTGGCTTCAGGTTTCTCATAAATGGCCTTTATGATGTTGACGTATGCTCCCTCTATTCCCATTTTGCTGAGGGTTTTTATCATAAATGGTTGCTGTACTTAATCAAATGCTTTTTCAGCATCTATTGATAGGATCATGTGGTTTTTATTTTTCTATTTGATGATGTGGTGTATTACATTGATTGATTTACGAATGTTGTACCATCCTTGCATCCCTGGGAAGAAACCCACTTGATCATGGTGTATGATTTTTGTAATATACTGCTGAATCTGGTTGACTAATATTTTGTTGAGAATCTTAGCATGTATGTTCATCAGAGATATTGGCCTGTAGTTGTCTTTCTTTCTTTTTTTTTTTTTAATTTCATTTTTGTTGTATTACATTCATCCCCTTTTTGCTCCCCTCTGTCCCCCTCCCCACCCACCCATTCCCCCCAAAGTCAATCCCACCTGTTGTCCATGTCCATGTTTTCTTTATACTAGGTTCTTGTCTAAGCTGCTCCCCTTTTTCCCTCTTCCTCCCCCCTCCCCCCAACCCCTTTTGCCCTGACCACCGAAGGCCTATTCATTGTATTCATATATTTGGTTCTGTTTTGATGTTGTTAGTTTTGCTCATTATTGTCTTGTAATGGGTGAGATCATATGATATTTGTCCTTCGCTGACTGGCTTATTTCACTAAGCATAATACTCTCCAGTTCCATCCATGTTGTTGCAAAGGGTACAAGTTCCTTCTTTCTTTCTGCTATATAGAATTCCATTGTGTAAACGTACCCAAGTTTTTTGATCCAATCATCCACTGATGGGCACTTAGGCTGTTTCCAGCACTTGGCTATTGTAAATAGTGCCGCTATGAACATAGGTGTGCATAGGTTCTTATGAATTGGTGTTTCAGGATTCTTTGGGTATAGTCCAAGTAGTGGAATTGCTGGATCAAAAGACAGTTCCATTTTTAGTTTTTTAATGAAACCCCATACTGTTTTCCACAGTGGCTGCACCAGCCTACATTCTCACCAACAGTGTACGAGGATTCCCTTTGCCCCGCATCTTCACCAACACTTGTTGTTTGTTGATTTGCTGATGATTGACATTCTGACAGGTGTGAGTTGGTATTTTATTGCGGTATTAATTTGCATCTCTCTGATGACTAGTGATGTTGAGCATTCTTTCATATGCCTCTGGGCCCTTTGTATATCTTCCTCAGTGAGTTGTCAGTTCAGGTCCTTTGCCCATTTTTTAATTGGGCTGTTTGTCTCCCTGGTGTTGAGTCGCATTAGTTCTTTACATATTTTGGAGATCAGACCCTTGTCTGAGGTATCATTGGCAATTATGTTTTCCCATACAGTTGGTTCCCTTTAAATTTTGCTGATATTTTCTTCAGCTGAACAGAAACTTTTCAATTTGATATAGTCCCATTTGTTGATTCATTCTTTTATTTGCTTTGCCCGTGGTGAACTATCTATAAACATATTTTTGGGTAAAATATCCAAAAGCTTACTGCCTATATTTTTCTCCAGGACCTTTATGGTGGCACTGTTTATGTTTAAGTCCTTTATCCATCTTGAGTATATTTTGGTGTATGGTGTAAATTGGTGGTCTAGTTTTATCTTTTTGCATGTTGCTGTCCAGTTCTCCCAACACCATTTGTTGAAGAGACTGTTTTTACTCCATTTGATGTTCCTTTCCCCTTTGTCAAATATGAGTTGACCATAGAGTCCTGGGTTAATTTCTGGGCTCTCTATTCTGTTTCATTGATCTACATGTCTATTCTTATGCCAGTACCATGCTGTTTTGATGACAGTAGCCTTGTAGTATTGTTTGATGCCCATTATTGTGATTCCTCCTACCTTGTTCTTCTTTCTCAAAATTGCTGTGGCTATGCGTGGGTGTTTTTGGCTCCATATAAATTTTTGAGGTATTTTTTTCTATTTCTGTGAAGTCTGTCATTGGTATTTTAATTGGGGTTGCATTGAATATGTAGATTGCTTTGGGTAGTGTGGACATTTTAATGATGTTAATTCTTCCCATCCATGAACATGGTATATGCTTCCATTTATTTGTGTCTTCCTTGATTTCTTTCTTCAGTGTTCTGTACTTTTCTGAGTACAGGTCTTTTACCTCCTTCGTTAAGTTTATTTCTAGGTACTTTATTTTTCTTGTTGCTATGTAAATGGGATTTGTTTTTTCACTTCTATTTCTGTTGTTTCATTATTTGTATACAGAAATGCTTTTGATTTCCGAATATTGACTTTATACCCAGCTATTTTGCTAAATTTGCTTATTAGATACAGTAACTTTTTGGTGGAGCCAATCAGGTTTTGTATGTACACTATCATATCATCTGCAAATAATGACAGTTTGACTTCCTCCTTTCCAATTTGGATACCTTTGATTCCTTTTTCTTCTCTGATGGCTATAGCTAGAACTTCCAAGACGATGTTGAATAGAAGTGGAGAAAGTGGACAGCCTTGTCTCGTTCCTGATCTTAGGGAGAAAGCTTCCAGTTTTTGCCCATTATGTATGATGTTGGCTTCAGGTTTCTCGTAGATGGCCTTTATGATGTTGAGGTATGCTCCCTCTATTCCCATTTTGCTGAGGGTTTTTTTTTTTTATCATAAATGATTGCTGTACTTTATCAAATGCTTTTTCAGCATCTATTGATAGGATTATATGGTTTTTGTCTTTCAATTTGTTGATGTGGTGTATTACATTTGTTGATTTATGAATGTTGTACCATCCTTGCATCCCTGGGATGAAACCCACCTGATCATGGTGTATGATCTTTGTAATATACTGCTGAATCTGGTTGGCCAATATTTTGTTGAGAATCTTAGCATGTATGCTCATCAGAGATATTGGCCTGTAGTTTTCTTTTTTACTTGTGTCTTGTCCTGGTTTTGGGATTAGAATTATATTGGCCTCATAGAGTTTGGGAGTCTTCCCACTTCCTGGATTTTTTTGGTATAGGTTGAGGAGGATAGGAGTTAGTTCTTCTTTAAATGTTTGGTAAACTTCCCTTGTGTATCCACCTGGTCTGCGGCTTGTGTGCTTTGGGAGATTTTGGATAACTTCTTCAATTTCACTAGTTGTTATTCTCCTAGTCAGGCTTTCTGCTTCTTCTGGATTCAGTTTTGGTAGAGTATACATTTCCATAAATGTGTCCATTTCATCCAGGTTGTCATATTTCTTGTCATATAGTTGTTTGTAATGATTTCTTAAAATTATTTGTATTTCTGAAGTATCAGTTGTGATTTCTCCTCTGTCAGTCCTGATTTTGTTTATTTGGGTCCTCTCTGTCTTTTTCTTGATGAGTCTGGATAAAGGCTTGTCAATTTTGTTTATTTTTCAAAGAACCAGCTCCTGGACTTGTTGATTCTTCTAATTGTAGTTTGACTCTCTAGCTCATTTAGTTCTGCTCTGCTCTTGATGATTTCCTTTCTTCTACTTGCTCTGGGCTTTGTTTGTTGTTGCTCCTCTAGTTCTTGCAGCTTTGTGGTTAGGTCGTTTTTATAAACTTCTTGTAACCTTTTTTGGAAGGCCTGTATTGCTATAAATTTCCTCCTGAGAACTGCCTTTGCTGTATCCCATAGGTTTTGGGCTGTTGTGTGTTCATTGTCATTTGTTTCCGGGAACTTTTTGATTTCATCTTTGATCTCATTGTTGACCCCTTCATTGCTTAAAAGCATGTTATTCAGTCTCCATGAGTTAGAGAATTTTTGGGTTTTTCCCTTGAATTTGGTTTCTAGTTTCAAGCCATTG
>PVIW01009673.1:0-50133 GCA_004026585.1 Noctilio leporinus | reverse complement strand
GGTCAGGGGAACGGGGTAGGGGGGAGGGAGAGGTAGAGGCAAAGATGGGGAGCAGCTTAGACAAGAACCTAGTATAAAGGAACCATGGACATGGACAACAGGTGGGATTGACTTTGGGGGGAATGGGTGGGTGGGTGGGGGGACAGAGGGGAGCAAAAAGGGAATGGATGTAATACAACAACAATAAAATTTAAAAAAATATATACAAAAGGTTGTAAGAAATTACAACAAACAACTATATGACAAAAAATATGACAACCTGGATGAAATGGACACATTTCTGGAAAGGTTTAATCTAACAAAACTGAACCCAGAAGAAGCAGAATGCCTGAATAGGCCAATAACAACTAGTGAAATTAAAGAAGTAATCCAAAATCTCCCAAAGTACAAAAGCCCTGGAACAGAAGGCTACACACGTGACTTTTACTAAACATTTAAAGAAGAACAAACTCCTATCCTCCTCAAACTATACAAAAAAATTCAGGAAGAGGGAAGACTTCCAAACTCTTTCTATGAGGCCAATATTACTCTAATCTCAAAACCAGGGCAAGATACAACTAAGAAAGAAAGCTACAGGCCAATATCCCTGATGAACATAGATGCTAAAATTCTCAACAAAATATTGGCCAATGGGATTCAGCAGTATATTACAAAGATCATACACCATGATCAAGTGGGCTTATCCCAGAGATGTAAGGATGGTAAAACATTCCTAAATCACTAAAAGTAATACAGCACATCAAGAAATTTAAAGATAAAAAATATATGATCATATCAATTGAAGCTAAAAAATTTATGATAAATTGCAGCAACCATTTATGATAAAAATGGTTTTTTGCTTAGCAAAAATGGAAATAGCAAAATGGGAATAGAGGGAGCATACCTCAACATCATAAAGGCCATCTATGAGAAACCTGAAGCCAACATCATACATTATGGACAAGAACTGAAAGCTTTCCCCCTAAGACAAGGCTGTCCACTTTCTCCACTTCTATTGAACATTATCTTGGACGTTCTAGCTATAGCCACCAGAGAAGAAAAAGGAATCAAAGGTTTCTAAATTGGTAAGGAGGAAGTCAAACTGTCATTATTTGCAGATGATGTGATAGTGTACATACAAAACCCGATGGGTTCCACCAAAAACTTACTCAACCTTATAAGGAAATTTAGCAAACTAGTTGGGTATAAAGTCAATATCCAGAAATCAAAAGCATTTTTGTATACCAATAATTAAACAACTGAAATAGAAGCGAAAAAAGAAATCCCATTTACCATAGAAAGAAGAAAAATAAAGTACCTAGGAATAAACTTAACTAAGGAGGTAAAAGATCTGTACTCAGAAAACTACAGAACAATGAAGAAAGAAATCAAGGAAGATATAAATAAATGGAAGCATATACCATATTCAGGGATGGGAAGAATTAACACCATTAAAATGTACATAGTACCCAAAGCAATGTACAGATTCAATGAAATCCCAATTAAAATACCAATGACAGACTTCACACACATAGAAAAATACTTCAAAAATTTATATGGAGCCAAAAATACCCATGAATAGCCACAGCAATCTTGAAAAGGAAGAACAAGGTAGGAGGAATCACAATATCGGACTTCAAACAATATTATAAGGGTACTGTCATCAAAACAGCCTGGTACTGGCATAAGAATAGACATATAGATCAATAGAACAAAATAGAGAGCCCAGAAATTAACCCAAGACTCTATGGTCAATTAATATTTGACAAAGGGGGAAGGAACATCAAATGGAGTCAAAACAGTCTCTTCAACAAATGGTGTTGGGAGAACTGGACAGCAACATGCTAAAAAGATAAAACTAGACCACCAACTTACACCATACACCAAAATAAACTCAAGATGGATAAAGGATTTAAACATAAGCGGTGCCACCATAAAGGTCCTGGAGAAAAATATAGGCAGTAAACTTTTGGATATCCTTCACAGAAATATGTTTACTGATACTTCACCAAGGGCAAAGGAAATCAAAGAACGAATCAACAAATGGGACTATATCAAATTGAAAAGTTTCTGTTCAGCTAAAGAAAATATCAGCAAAATTCAAAGGGAACCAACTGTATGGGAAAACATAATTGCCAATGAGACCTCAGACAAGGGTCTGATCTCCAAAGTATACAAAGAACTAATGCGACTTAACACCCAGGAGACAGATAACCTAATTAAAAAATGGCCAAAGGACCATGAACAGACAACTCACTGAGGAAGATATACAAAGGGCCCAGAGGCATATGAAAGAATGCTCAACATCACTAGTCATCAGAGAGATGCAAATTAAAACCACAATAAGATACCACCTCACACCTGTCAGAGTGGCAATCATCAGCAAATCAACAAACAACAAGTGTTGGCGAGGATGCGGGGCAAAGGGAACCCTCATACAGTCTTGGTGGGAATGTAGGCTGGTGCAGCCACTGTGGAAAACAGTATGGGGTTTCCTTAAAAAACTAAAAATGGAACTGCCTTTTGATCCAGCAATTCCACTACTTGGACTATACCCAAAGAATCCTGAAACACCAATTCATAAGATCCTATGTACACCTATGTTCATAGCGGCACTATTTATAATAGCCAAGCACTGGAAACAGCTTAAGTGCCCATCAGTGGATGAATGGATCAAAAAACTTTGGTACATTTACACAATGGAATTCTATATAGCAGAAAGAAAGAAGGAACTGGTAACCTTTGCAACAACAGGGATGGAACTGAAGAGTATTATGCTTAGTGAAATAAGCCAGTCAGTGAAGGAAGGACAAATATCATATGATATCACCCATTATGGGACAATAATGTGCAAAACTAACAACAATCAGAAGAGAACCAAATATATGAATACAATGAATAGGCCTTCAGTGGTCAGAGGGAAAGTGGGGGAGGCAGAGGCAAGTAAGGGGAACAGCTTAGACAAGAACCTAGTATAAAGGAACCATGGATATGGACAGCAGGTGGGATTGACTTTGAGGGGAATGGGTGGGTGGGGAGGGGGACAGAGGGGAGCAAAAAGGGGATGGATGTAATGCAACAACAATAGAATTTTTAAAAAAAGAAATTACTAGAAACAATTATATGACAAGAAGTATGACGACCTGGGTGAGATGGAGAAATATGTGGAAATATATAATCTACTAAAATGGAATCCATAAGACACAGAACGACTGAATAGACCAATAACAACTAGTTAAATTGAAGAAATAATCAAAAATTTCCCAAAGCACAATAGCCCAGGACAGACCGCTACACAGGTGAATTCCACCAAACATTTATAGAAGAACTAACTCCTATCCTTCTCAACCTATTCCAAAAAATCCATGAAGAGGGAAGACTCCCAAATTCTTTTTATGAGGCAAATGTTATTCTAGTCCCAAAACCAGATCAAGACAGAACTAAGAAAGAAAACTATAGACCAATTTCTCTGATGAACATACGTGTTAAGATTCTTAACAAAATATTGGCCAACCAGATCCAAAAACACCTTCAAAAGATCATACACTATGATCAAGTGGGTTTTATCCCAGTGATGAAAGGATGGTACAACATTCTCAAGTCAATAAATGTAATACACCACATCAACCAAATAAAAGATAAAAACCATATGATCATGTCAATAGATGCTGAAAAAGCATTTGATAAAGTACAGCAAACATTTATGATAAAAAGACTAAATATAATGAAAATAGAGGGAGCATACCTGAACATAATAAAGACCATGTATGAGAGAAAAGAAATCAACATCATACTCAATGGACAAAATTTAGAAGCTTTCCCCCTAAGATCAGGAAAAAGACATGGCTGTCCACTTTCTCCACTATTGTTCAACATCATTTTGGAAGTTCTAGACATAGCTATCAAAGAATAAAAATGAATCAAAGGTATCCAAATTGGAAAGAATGAAGTAAAACTGTCATTATTTGCAGAATATATATATATAAAACCTGATAGATTCCCCCACAAACCTACATGACCTAATAAGCAAATTTAGCAAAATAGCTGAATATAAAGTCAATATCCAGATATCAAAAGCATTTTTGTATACCAATAATGAAACATCAGAGATAAAAGCTGGAAAATAAATCCCATTTACCATAGCCACAAGAAAAATAAAGCACTTAGGAATAAACTTAACGAAGGCTGTAAGAGACTAGTACTCAGAAAACTACAGAACACTGAAGTAAGAAATGAAGGAAGATAGAAATAAATAAAAGCATACACCATGTTCATGGATTGGGAAAAATGAACATCATTAAAATGTCCACACTACCTAAAGCAATCTATAGATTCAATGCAATCCCAATTAAAATACCAATGATATACTTCATAGAGATAGAAAAAATACTTTAAAAATTTATATAGAGTCAAAAATGCCCATGAATAGCCACAGCAATCTTGAGAAAGAAGAACAAGGTAGGAGGAATCACAATACTAGGCATCAAACTATACTACAAGGCTACTGTCATCAAAACAGTCTGGTACTGGCATAAGAATAGACATATAGATCAATGGAACAGAATAGAGAACCAGAAATAAACATAGGACTCCATGGTCAATTAATATTCAACAAAGGGTGAAAGAACATCAAATGAAGTAAAAACAGTCTCCTCAAGAAGAAGTGTTGGGAGAACTGGACAGCAACATACAAAATAAGTAAAACTAGACCACCAACATACACCATGCATTAAAATAAAAAGTAAACCCAAGATGGATAAAGGACTTAAAGATAAGCAGTGCTGTCCTGAGTGGTGGCACAGTGGATAAGGCACTGGTCTGTAAACCCAAAGTTCATTGGTTCCATTCTCAGCCAGGGCACATAACCAGGTTGCAAGCCAGGTCTCCAGCCAGCCTGTAGCGGGAGGCAGGTGAAAGGCAACCATACATTGATGTCTCTCTCTCTCTGCCTCTCTCCCTTCCCCTCTCTCTAAAAAATAATTAATAAAATATTTAAAAAATAACATAAGCTGTGACCATATAAAGGTCCTGTAGGAAAATATAGGCAGTAAAATTTTACATATCTTATGCAGAAATATGTTTACTGATACTTCACCAAGGTCAAAGGAAATAAAAGGATAAATCAACAAATGGGACTATACCAAATTGAAAGTTTCTGTTCAGCTCAAGAAAATATCAGCAAAATTCAAAGGGAATCAACTGTATGGAAAAACATATTTGCAAATGGTACCTCAGACAAGGGTTTGATATCCAAAATATATAAACAACTAATGCAACTCCACACCAGGGAGACAGACAGCCCAATTAAATAATTGGAAAAGACCTGAACAGACCACTCACTGAGGAAGACATACAAAGGGCCCAGAAGCATATGAAAGAATGCTCAACACCACTAGTCATCAGAGAGATGCAAGTTAAAATCACAATAAGATACCACCTCACACCTGTCAGAATGGCAATCATCAACAAATCAACAAACAACAAGTGTTGGTGAGGATATGGGGTAAAGGGAATCCTCTTGCACTGTTGGTGGAAATGTAGGCTGGTTCAGCCACTGTGGAAAACAGTATGGGGTTTCCTTAAAAAACTAAAAATGGAACTTCCTTTTGATCCAGCAATTCCACTACTAGAACTATACCAGAAGTATCCTGAAA
This sequence comes from Noctilio leporinus, assembly GCA_004026585.1. Lineage (NCBI taxonomy): Eukaryota > Metazoa > Chordata > Mammalia > Chiroptera > Noctilionidae > Noctilio > Noctilio leporinus. Next base: position 44,500 of record PVIW01009673.1, on the reverse strand, counting down.
CACCAATTCAGAAGAACCTATGTACCCCTATGTTCATAGAAGCGCTATTTACAATAGCCAAGTGCTGGAAACAGCCTAAGTGCCCATCAATGGATGAGTGGATCAAAAAACTTTGGTACATTTACACAATGGAATACTACACAGCAGAAAGAAAGAACTGCTACCCATTGCAGCAACATGGATGGAACTGGAGAGAATTACACTTAGTGAAATAAGCCAGTCTGTGAGAGACAAATACCATATGATCTCACCCATTACAGAACAATAATGAACAAAACAAAAAACAAGTAAAACAGATACAGATATATCAATACAGTGAATAGACCTTCAGTGGGAAGGGGGAAGGTGGAAGGTGGGAAGTGGGAGGAAGGGGCAAGAAAGGAGAGCAGTTTAGTCAAGAACCTAGCATGGAAGAACCATGGACATGGACAATGAATGTGATTGACATTGTGGGGGAGTAGGTGGGTTGGGAAGGGGACAGAAGGGAGTAAAAAGGGGATGGATGTATTACGACAACAATAATATTGAATTTAAAAAAAAAAACTAAAAATAAAAAAAAAGAACAAATAAACGGATGGTACTGTGTCAAACTGAAAAGTTTCTGTTCAGCTAAAGAATACACCAGCAAAATTAAAAGTGATTCAACTATAGGGGAAAACATTTGCCAATGATACCTCAGACAAGGGTTTGATATCCAAAATATATAAAGAAATCATATGACTCAACACCAGGGAGACATATAACCCAATTAAAAACTGGGCAAAGGACCTGAACAGACAACTCACAAAAGCTCAAAAGCAAATTAAAGAATGCTCAACATCACTAGCCATCAGGGATATGCAAATTAAAACCACAATAAGATACCACCTCACACCTGTCAGAATGGCGATCATCAACAAAACAACAAACAACAAGTGTTGGTGAGGATGTGAGGAAGAGGAAACCCTGGTGCACTGCTCATGGGAATGTAGGCTGGTCTAGCCACTATGGAAAACAATATGAAGTTTCCTTAAAAATTTAAAAATGGGACTGCCATTTGATCCAGCAATTCCACTACTAGGACTATACATGAAGAACTCTGAAACACCAATTCCTAAGATTCTATGTACCCCTACGTTCATAGCAGTGCTATTTACAATGGCCAAGTGCTGGAAATAGTGTAAGTGCTCATCAGTGGATGATTGGATCAAAAAACTTTGGTATATTTACACAATGTAATACTACACAGCAAAAAGAAAGAAGGAACTCCTAACCTTTGCAACAACATGGATGGAACTGGAAAGTATTATGCCTACTAAAATAAACCAGTCAGTGAAAGACAAATACCATATGATCTCACCCATTTCAGGACAAAAATGAACAAAACAAATAAACCAAACAGAACCAGATACATGAATACAAGGGATAGACCTTCAGTGGGCAGGCAGAAGGTAGGAGGGAGAATAAGGAGGCAAAGAAGTGGAGCCATTTAATCAAGGAACTAGTATGGAAGAACCATGGACATGGACAACAAGTGGGACTGACTTTGTTGGGGCGTTGGTGGGTGGGGAAGGGCTTTGAGGGGAGGAAAAAAGGGATGGGTGTAATATAACAATGACAAAATTAAAATTTAAAAGAGCCCACAATGAGATACTACCTCACACCTGACAGAATGCCCATCATTTAGAAATCAAGCCTGGCTGGTAGCACAGTGGATAAGGTGCCGGCCTGTGAACCCAAAGGTCACTGGTTCAATTCCCCAGCCAGGTCACATAAGCAGGTTGCAAGATAGGTCTCCAGCCAGGTCTGTGGCTGGAGGCAGGTGAAAGGAAACCATACATTGATGTCTCTCTCCCTTTGCCTCTCTCTAAAAATAATAAATAAAATCTTAAAAGAAAAAGAAATCAACAAAGAAGTGCTAGCAAGGATATGGAGAAAAGGTTACTCTGGTAGAAGGTTGTTGGTAGAAATGCATACTGTTACAGCCATTATGGAAAACAATATGAAATTTCCTCAAAAAACTAAAATAGGACTGCCTTTTAAACCAGCAATTACACTACTAGGATTATTTCCAAAGAACCCTGAAACACCAATTCATAAAAACCTATGCACTTCTATGTTCATAGCCAAGTGCTGAAAACAGCCTAAGTGCCCATCAGGAGATTAATGGATCAAATATCCTTGGTACATTCACGCAAGCAAAAAGTAGAAAATCTTACCTTTTATGACAACATGATGGAACTGGAAAGTATAATGCTTAGTGAAATAATCCAGCCAGTGAAAGACAAATACCATATGATCTCATTCAATACAGGGGACTAATGAACAAACAAACAAGCAAAACAGAATGAGTGTGAATAGGGCAGTGGGAGAGTAAGAGGTAAATAAGGGCAACAGTTTAGTCAAGGAACCAGCACAGATAACCCATGGACACAGACAACATCTGTGATTGACTGTGGAAGAGGATATGGGGAGGATGTGGGAAGGTGGGGCAGAGTAGAACAGTAGGGAAAAATGGGATAAATATCATACAACAAAAAGAAAATAAAATTAAGGTACAAAAATGGATTCCTTTTTTTAGTAATATCAATTGCAATATTACCAAACACATACACAAATACACTTGTACACATACATATTTTTACACATACATAATGTACATTCTGGATTTTGAAGTTAATATGAAAATTTAAACTATGTCTGTAGTAAACTTTATTATTGAAATGTGAATGTACCTTATCTCTACCACAAGACCCTTAAATAGTTCAGGGTTAGAACAACATTAGCAGTCAACCGCAAGTTCAAATAATAGCTAGAGTGCTATTCTACAAAATTATTACAATTCTAGCATTTCTCATTTTTTACCTCAAATTAGTATATATCATCATTTCTATTCTGTGGGGACTAGCTTAGTACTGAAAGTGCTGGTATTTCTGAAGGCTTCAACTTGTAAAATGCATGTAAAGGAAAAACAGAGGGTATTGAAATAGGTAGGATATGTGTCCAGCCAAAAAAATAAATAAATATCAATTAATCTACTATTTTAAGATGGATAGCTCCAAAAAGAATAAGTTGTAGTTCCAGTAGCTTAAAATAAGATTGTATTGTATTATTGGGGGTGTGATGGGGGTGGGATCTGACTCAGAAACCAAATTCATTTTTATACTATGGGTTTGGCACTGTCTCTAGGACAGTTTTCGCAAAAGTGAGCTCTGGGTCCTGGCTGGTGGCACAGTGGAGAAGGTGGTGGCCTGTGAGCCCAAGGGTCGCTGGTTTGATTCCGCAGCCAGGGCACACAACCAGGTTGCAAGCCAGGTCTCCAGCCAGGTCTGTAGCTGGAGGCAGGTGAAAAGCAACCGTACATTTTTTTTCCCTCTCTGCCTCTCTCTTTTCCCCTCTCTCTAAAAAGTAATAAATAAAATATTTTGTTAATTAAAAATAAATAAAAATAATAAATATAATCTTATTTAAAAAGTGAATTCCACAATACACCATTTCTGTGTTCCATTTCACATAAATAGCATTCGAGAGTAAATTAAGTATCAAAGAAGAAAAAAATGTTTAATTTGGTCTCTGTATTTTAATTAATTTCTTGATGCATTTTCTAATACATTCTAATTTCAAATGCATAACTGATATATATTGACCCACAAGGTTTGATGCTAAGAAATAAATTTAATACAGCTTGAATTAAAAACCATGGTATTTTCATTGAAAAGCTCATATACCAGAGCACTCATTTAGTTCACAATAAATGAGTTGACTGCAAGTACATTAAGAAACACCATAGAAATATACTTGTTGAAAGAAACCTGTCAGTAAGCTTTTCTTTACCTTACAGAAAACTTAGTTGGTGCTACTAAACTAGACTTGCTGTGATTATGTCATGACAACTTTGTCACAGCATTATATTAAAAAATGTTGTCTTGTCTACATGAACTGTTCAAGATACAAATAAAATATGAAATATAATTTCATTCCTTATGGGGAAGGCCAAGGAAATTAGTATAATTAAAAAAAAAAGACTTTTATTGATTATCATGGCCCTGTTTTGTCTTTAAATGACAGCAGCTTATTTTGCTGAGTCCTTTTGCAAAAGACCTTGCCCAGGTGGAGGCACTAAGATCACTCAGGCAACCAATCTTCAGAAGAGAGGTAACTCAAGAAGGCAACTTGCTAATTAATGGAATAGAAACTGGTAATGGTTACAGAAGGAAATTCAGAAAGTGAGTAATAGTTCCTGATTCATTGGCTGCAAGGGTAAAAGTGAAGAGAAAATTAATTAGCAGTTTATCTTGAAGGTTCTGGAGTAATTAATCTTTTGTTCTACATGCACTCTCCTGGGTTCATATTGACTTTGCTGTGTTTCTTTAAAAATGAATTCTTATGATCTCCTCCCAGATTTCTGTATTAATACCAACAAGACTAAGGAACATCTTGCTGTATTAGCAAAGTTAACAGGCCTATTGGGTTTTCTTCAGCTTCCATGACTTTAACCTACCTGGGCAAAATGACAAAGGGGATAAAGTGCATATCTTAGTGTTAATAATAAGCCTTTGCAGAAATTCTCCAGAAAGGACTGCTGCAAGCCAGAGGGCACATGGGGGTTAAAGAGCAACGGGATAAAATCACAAAAGATAGGTGGTCATAACTCTTACCCATTTTGGAATTGCCAAAATTTATGCTTGTTTTAAAATTATTTTAGTGCCTAAGTGTACTAATTATATAATTTAACAAAACTTTGTAATTTTGTTTCAAAAGTTCAATGATATGATTTGAGATAAATACTTTCTGATGTGTCCATAAGAATATGGCATTCTATCTGCGTGAGAGAAAAGAAAAAATAATGATTGTAAGGTCAATCAACTATTTATACAACTATTTTGTTCTTATTTATTGGACACATGTACCTAGAATAGTATATACTCAGAAATATTTTAGTAATGCATTTAGAACAGCACAGAATCCCTTTAGTGCTGATTCTAAAAGCAATATTTTTAGATTACTTTTTCAATAGCCATTTGTAAATTTTTCTGTGTCTAGAAGAATTCTACTTAAAGTAAGATTTATCTTAGATATAAATCTAAGGTTTATATTAAAAAGTTCTGAAAAATCATTTATTAGCTAAGTGCTGGAGACAACCTAAGTGTCCATCAGTGAATGATTGGATCAAAAAACTTTAGTATATTTACACAATGGAATACTACACAGCAGAAAGAAAGAAGGAACTCCTAACCTTTGCAACAGCATGGGTGGAAGTGGAGAGTATTATGCTTAGTGAAATAAGCCAGTCAGTGAAAGACAAATACCATATGATCTCACCGTTTCAGGATAATAATGAACAAAACAAATAAGCAACATAGAACCAGATACATGAATACAATAAATTTATCTCCAGTGGGCAAAGGGGAGGAGGTAGGTGGGAGAGGAGAGGAGGAGGCAAAGAAGGGGAGCAGTTTAGTCAAGGAACTAGTATGAAAGAACCATGGATATGGACAAGTGGGATTGACTTTGTAGGGGAGTGGGTGGGTGGGGAAGGGGGCAGAGGGAAGGAAAATCAGGATGGATGTAATAAAACAACAATAAAAGTAAATAAAAACAAAAAGAAGTCATTAAATTTTTAATCATTCATTTGGGTATCCCAACTCTGAATCTGATTAGAGACAAAGGAGCAAGACAATATACATACTATCTTATTCCTTTTTATTATCTCTATGGACAAAATTTAATAAAAAAAATATTTGCTTAATTTAACCTGTTTAGTTTGGTTTCTTCTAGAACTTGACTTGGATATTATCAGTAGATATATTTTTAGCAGAGAGGGAACAAGCAGATGAAGAGGGATAAAGAAATACTGACTGTGACACTCAATACTGTACGTGATTTTGCCTTGCCATTTGATAACCAGTGAACTCATAAGCCATATTAATGAAAACACTCAAGAAGTAAAACAATGTACCAAGGGTTAAGCTCAGATTTCATAGCTATGTAGAAGACTAGAGAGCATCTCTTCCTTTTCTAGAACTTTGGTTGAATCTAAATATTTACTTAGATATTTAAATAAAAAAAATACAATATATTGTATTGTAGGAAATAGAAAAATACAATATAACTCATGGTGATTACATTGATATAAGAGAAAAAAAAACAGAACTGTTATCCTATCGGGTAAAATCTGGGAATTTTTCTTAAGATGGTCCTGTTGAGAATTTATCATTATTTTGAAAAAAATTTTTTTGCTTTAAAAATATATGCTTATTCCACCCCCCCCCCACAAAAAAGGCAAAAATTATACATGACCTTTTTTGTGGTGTAACTCTAGGGTTAGAAAATCATTAAAAACAGAGAAATTTTCAAACTGAACACAAAATATGATGCACATTTGGTGTTCTACTTGCTCAGTTATTGAATGCACACCCACACAGTACACATGCTCATTCAGTGGTGTTTATCACCCCCACAATGGAGTCATTGTTCATGTATGCACATTCCAGTCCACTGTCCTTTGCTGCCAAGTTTCACTGATATCATGTAAATCATTGTTTTTGCATTAACATGGCTTTTTATATTAACGAGATCTTATATATATGCTAAAGTTCTCTTTCTTTATTCTTTTTAAGACAGGATATCTTGGTGATAGTTTAAAGCCTTTGATGATGAAAATAATATTAATAACATTTTATTTATTTCTTTTATTTGGTTGTCATATCAACTCAGATTAAGAACTAGATTTGGTTAATAGAAGTAGATTTTGTAACATTTGCTGGTATGACGTATCTTTAGAGATTCTGTGATTAGAGACTGTGATAAGAGACACCCTTTTAAATGGAGAATGTGATCAAATTCTACTCTTGGATTTAAGAAGATACTGTTAAATGAGTCCTGTTAAGTAGTTGGTGAGCTCTTATGGTGTATTAGTCAAAACTGTTCCTGCTTTGTAAGGTTCCCATTTCATTAGAATGTCACATTTGACTGATAATGCTTTATTCCTGTTACCCTGCATGACATTATACAGTCAGAGCAGCACTCTCAAACCAGAGGGCCTGAGATCTGTTAACCTCCTGGTAGACTTTGATCATAAAAGTTCATCTCTTGCACCTCACTTTTCCCATTTTTATAAAAACATAACTGTTTCCACCTCATAGGATGAATGTAAAGAACATAGAAGAGTGACTGAAATATTCTAAGTGTAAAAAGTTATATGGAAGTTGAATGGAAATCAGAATCAAGTAAAGGTCTTTGCAAAGTAATAAAATAATTTAACTTTTTGAAAAAATACAAACCTTCAATTTCTATAGGGATTATAATGAATTCACCAGAATATTCTTATAAAAGTGACTAGGACACAATACCCCTTTTTTTGATATCAGAATATTTTTCTCTATCTTATTCTCAGCCTGGTTGTCTTTAATTTTTCAGCGCTTAGAATTAGTTTAGACAACACCTGGCATAATTTTCCTAAATTGACAAATTTTCCTAATTTGACTTGCTAAACTCCCATTTCTAGCAGGGAGTTTAGCAAGTCAAAACATCACCTCAAAAACTTGGTTGAGGTTATTTTTTTCATGCATTATCTTTCTGAAAATGTGCAGGATACTAAACACAGTTTTGAAAAATGAAAGTTAAATAAAGCAGCAACTCAGCCAAATACATTAAAAGAATCACCACTGCAGTAATACACAATGATCCAGGTATTTTTTTTTATCTTCAAATGTTTTATCTCATCTATTAAAAATGTAACATTTTGTTAAAACAGAAACCAAGTGTTAAAAATCCCAACTGGAGGAAGAAAGATGGCAACAGAGCAGAGAGCAGTGCTGATGGTGTTCTCCAGTACCAGAGCAGCTAGAGGACAGGATAGGCAGCGCGAGGCTTCTTCAGGCCCCTAAGAATTGGAGCTGTCAGCATCTGGACACAAGGGAACACAGCCCAGAGGCAGCGGAGACCTACAGGAGAGCAGGTGAGGGGACTCCAGACTTACCTGCCTGTGGCCGAGGTCAGCTCTGGGCAGTGGCGGATCTACCCAGAGGGGCGTCTCTAACTGAAGCAGCTCCAGGCTCCCTGAGGACTAGAAATCTGAACAGTGAAGTGTGGGCAGTGAGGGCAAATGCTGTAGGAACTAGGAATTGAACTCCTGCAGGGGAGGGACTGTGTGAGAGACTCGCTCTGGCAACAGGGAGAGGAAGCTACTCACAGGGCTAGAGGCGGAGGAGAAGAGTCCTGTGTGGAGCAGGAGCAGGGGAGCAGGGAAGTGCACCGGCCGGGGTGGCAAGAGGGACAAAATGGTGCTGCTGGGGCACAGGGTAAACAGCAGTTTAAAGCACCTGTGAGTGGGGAGGCCCAGCCCTGCGCACCCACACAAGCCCCCAGGCTCCCAAGGAAACTCCAAACTGCAAGCCAGGAACTAGTAGCTGGGGCAACTGACCCGCCCATTGCCCAAGACAAAGGCTGCACTGCAGACACCTGGGGGGGGGGGGCACATCATAAGACCACGTAATGGACTCCTCAGAGAGCTGGTCAGCTTGGAGGATTGACTCTCGACCAGGGGAGCTGGGAAGTGTTGGTGGACACCGGGCAATGTTGGTGGACCCTGGGCACTGTTGGCAGATGGGGACTGACTCCTCTGGGAGCTGCAGGGGCAGGGCCAGTCATCACATGAAACAGAGAGGTTGCAGGCTGCACTGCAGGGGACCCAGGTGCCCATCACAGGCAGGAACCTCCACCAGGAGTGGGAGGGGACACCCTACGGGTTGCAGAATACCTGGAGCTCTAAAACCCAGGTAGGCTACTGAAGACCCATCATACCTGGGGGCTGACACTCAGAATCAGCCCTGACTGTGACAATCAGAGGCCCTGCCACACCAAGACCAAGACCATATAGACTATAGATTGCAGAGACCTGACCAAGAAAAAGAGGCAGCCTCAGGAAATGTATTGCTGCTAATCTCAAGCATCTGAGTTATACTGAGAGCTACATGAACTATTAACCCCCAACATATCCTTTTCAAAAGTTACTTCTCACATATTCTTAATTCCCCCCTATCTCAATCCACCTAAATACCAAGGACTCCCCCCTACTCCTGATTTAAAGTCTACTCACTCTCTGGCTACAATGCATTCCTAGTCCTCAATCTAAGTATTCCTCCCTTCCCCAACTACGTAAACCCTTTCTTTATTCTTTTCTTCCTTACTTTTTCTCCCCACCTTTTTTTTTCTTTTTTCTTTTTTTTCTTTTCTTCCTGATAAAGCCCACAGGTACTGGCTCCACCTGGACTAAACAGATATCAGAAAGGGTGAACAGACACCTAAACCCTTTCTTTATTAATATTGGTTTTTCTTTGTCTTGTGATTTTTTTCCCTTTTTTTTTTTTTTTTCCTTCTTTTTCTTTCTCTCTCTGATATAAGCCCAGAGGTCCGGGCTCCACCTGGACCAATCAGGGATCATTACAGGTGAACATCCACCTAAACCCTTTTTCCTTTTTTGTTTTGTTTTTTTTGTTTGTTTGTTTGTTTGTTTTTCCTGCTAAAAGCCCTCAGGTCCTGTCTCCATCTGGACCAATCAGGAATTGTTATAAAGGATGAACAGCCATCTAAACCATTTCTTCTTATTATTATTATAATTTTTATTTCTTTTTTCCTTTTTTAATTTATTTCTTTTCCTTTTTTTCCTGCTAAAAGCCCACAGGTCCAGAATATAACCAGACAGTCCAAATAAAGGACACACCAAGAATGATGAGTGGAGAAAATCTGGGAGAATGCAACATTGAACTCCACAAAACTCCTATCAAAGAAGGGTGCTCAACTAAGGCAAGAAAGCAAAGGAGGTTAACCCAAGGAAAAAGCAAAAAAATAAAAAGGAAGCAATAGCAGACACCCAAAAATGGGGAAAAAAAGAATCAGTCCATCACAAAAGGAAAGGAAGAATCCCGAGAAAGGCCACCAAATGAAACAGAGGCACCTGAAATATCACATAAGGAATTCAAAAGAATGATGCTAGAGAAGCTCAGTGAGCTCAGCCACATCAAAGAAAACTATAAACAACTCCAGGTGAACTACAAAGAACTCCAGGGAAGGTACAAGGAACTTACTGAGAGCTACAACAGCACGAAAAAGGACACAGAAAATATCAATAAGTGCCAGGAGGAAATGAAGAATACAATTTGTGAATTGAAGAATACAGTAGAAGGAATCAACAGTAGGTTAGAGGAAGCAGAGGACCCGATCAGCAAGTTGGAGGATAATGTAGACAAATACTTCAAGACAGTAAAAGAGAATTAAAAAAGGCTGAACAAGATGGAACAGGGCTTAAGAGAGCTGCAGGACAACATGAAACATAACAACATCTGTATCATAGGGATACCACAAGGAGAAGAGAAACAAGGAATGGAAAAACCTGTTCAAAAAAGTCATGACAGAATATTTTCCTAACATGATGAGTGAAAACATTGATCAAGTTCAGGAAGCACAGTGGGTTCCAATGGAGATCAACCCAAACAGACCAACACCAAGGCATTATTATTATTAAAATGGCTAATTTCAAAGGCAAAGAGAGAATTCTAAAAGTGTCCAGAGAGAAACAATAAATAACATATAAAGGAGCTCCAATAAGGCTATCAAATGATTATTAAACAGAAAAAATTCAACCCAGAAGGGAATGGCAAAATGTATTTCAAATAATAGTAAACAAAGGACAGCAACCAAGAATACTCTACCCAGCAAGGCTCTCATTCAAGATAGAAGGAGAAATAAGGAGCTTCCCAGACAAAAAAAGACTGAAAGAATACATCTCTACCAAACAGCATTGCAAGAAATGCTAAAGGGTCTGCTTTAAAAATAAGTAAACAAATAAAATGAAGAAACAGAGAAAGCCAAAGAGGAATACAGACACAAAGGGAGAAAATGGCAATGAATAAGTAACAATCATTAATAATCTTAAATGTAAATGGATTAAATGCACCAATCAAAAGACTTAGGGTAGCCAAATGGAAAAGATAACATGACCCACATATATGCTGTCTTCAAAAGACCCACCTCAGAACAAAAGATCGACAAAGATTGAGAGTGAAGAAATGGAAAAATATACATCAAGCAAATGGACACAAAGACAAAAAAACTAGAGTAGCAATACTGATTTCAGACAAAATAGATTTTACAATGAAGGTCATAAAAAGGGACAAAGATGGACACTTCATAATACTTAAGGGAACAATCTATCAAGAATAAATAACTCTGATAAACATACATGCACCCCACATAGGAGCTTCAAAATTTATAAGGAAAATCTTGGAGGGCTTTAAGAAAGACATAGACAGCAACACACTAATAGTAGGGGATTTTAATACCACACTATCAACATTGGACAGCTCTTCCAAACAAAAAATCCTCACAGATGTTGTGGCATTGAACAACACTCTAGAGGAAATGGACCTAACAAATGTATACAGTCTTTTACCCCAAAGAAGAAATATACACATTCTTTTCAAATGTACATGGATCATTCTCCAAGATAGACCACATGGTATGTCACAAGACAAGCCTTCACAAATACAGGAAAATTGAAATCATACAAAGTATCTTCTCAGATCACAATGGATTGAAACTAGAAGCCAATCTCAAGGGAAAAAAAACAAAAATTCTCTAACTCATGGAGACTGAATAACATGCTTTTATGCAATGAAGGGGTTAACAATGAGATCAAAGATGAAATCAAAAAGTTCCTGGAAACAATAGACAATGACCACACAACAGCCCAAAACCTATGGGATACAGCAAAGGTAGTTCTCAGGGGGAAATTTATAGCAATACAGGCCTTCCTAAAAAGGTTACAAGAAGTTTATAAAAACAGCCTAACCACAAAGCAGCAAGAACTAGAGGAGCAACAACAAACAAAGCCCAGAGCAAGTAGAAGGAAGGAAATCATCAAGATCAGAGCAGAACTAAATAACTCAGAGATTCAAACTACAATTCGAAGAATCAAGAGGTCCAGGTGCTGGTTCTTTGAAAAAATAAACAAAATTGACAAGCCCGTATCCAGACTCATCAAGAAAAAGAAAGAGAGGACCCAAATAAACAGAACCAGAACTGACAGAGGGGAAATCACAACTGATAACTGAGAAATACAAAAGTCTGTAAGAAATTACTACAAACAACACTATGACAAAAAATATGACAACCTGGATGAAATGGACACATTTCTGGAAAGGCATAATCTACCAAAACTGAACCCAGAAGAAGCCGAAAGTCTGAATAAGCCAATAACAACTATTGAAATTAAAGAAGTAATCCAAAATCTCCCAAAGCACAAAAGCCCTGGACCAGATGGCTACACAGGTGAATTTTACCAAACATTTAAAGAAGAACTAAATCCTATCGTCCTCAAACTGTATCAAAAAATTCAGGAAGAGGGAAGACTCCCAATTTTTTTCAATGATGCTAATATTTTTCTAATTCCAAAACCAGGCCAAGATACAACTAAGAAAGAAAGCTATAGGCCAATATCTCTGATGGACATAGATGCTAAAATTATCAACAAAATATTGGCTAATCGGATTCAGCAGTATATTACAAAGATCATACACCATGATCAAGTGGGCTTCATCCCAGGGATGCAAGGATGGCACAACATTCATAAATCAATAAATGTAATACACCACATAAACAAATTGAAAGATAAAAACCATATGATCATATCAATAGATGCCGAAAAAGCATTTGATAAAGTACCACCACCATTTATGATAAAAACCCTCAGCAAAATGGGAATAGAGGGAGCATACCTCAACATCATAAAGGCTATCTATGAGACACCTGAAGCCAACATCATACTTAATGGACAAAAGCTGAAAGCTTTGCCCCTAAAATCAGGAACGAGACAAGGCTGTCCACTTTCTCCACTTCTATTCAACATTGTTTTGGAATTTCTAGCCATAGCCATCAGAGAAGAAAAAGGAATCAAAGGTATCCAAATTGGAAAGGAGGAAGTCAAACTGTCATTATTTGCAGATGATATGATAGTGTACATACAAAACCCAATGGGCTCCACCAAAAACTTACTCAACCTAATAAGCAAATTTAGCAAAATAGCTGGGTATACAATCAATACCCAGAAATCAAAAGCATTTTTATATACCAATAATGAAATAACTGAATTAGAAGTGAAAAAACAAATCCCATTTACCATAGCAACAAGAAAAATAAAGTACCTAGGAATCAACTTAACTAAGGAGTTAAAAGACTTATACTCAGAAAACTACAGAACAATGAAGAAAGAAATCAAGGAAGATACAAATAAATGGAAGCATATACCATATTCATGGATGGGAAGAATTAACATCATTAAAATGTCCATACTACCAAAGCAATCTACATATTCAATGCAATCCCAATTAAAATACCAATGACAGACTTCACAGAAATAGAAAAAAATACTTCAAAAATTTATATGGAGCCAAAAACGCCCACAAATAGCCACAGCAATCTGGAGAAAGAAGAATAAGGTGGGAGGAATCACAATACCCGACTTCAAAGTATACTATAAGGCTACTGTCATCAAAACTGCCTGGTGCTGGCATAAGAATAGACATAGATCAATGAAAGAGAATAAAGAGCCCAGAAATTAACCCAGGACTCAATGGTCAACTAATATTTGACAAAGGGGGAAGGAACATCAAATGGAATAAAAACAGTCTCTTCAACAAATGGTGTTGGGAGAACTGGTCAGCAACATGCTAAAAAGATAAAGCTAGACCACCAACTTACACCATACACCAAAATAAACTCAAGATGGATAAAGGATTTAAACACAAGCACCATAAAGGTTCTGGAGAAAAAGATAGGCAGTAAACTTTGGGATATCCTACGCAGAAATATGTTTACTGATACTTCACCAAGGTCAAAGGAAATAAAAGTACGAATCAACAAATGGGACTATATCAAATTGAAAAGTTTCTGTTCAGTTCAAGAAAATATTAGCAAAATTCAAAGGGAACCAACTGTATAGGAAAACATAATTGCCAATGATACCTCAGACAAGGGTTTGATCCCCAAAAGATATAAAGAACTAATGCGAGTCAACACCAGGGAGACTGACAGCCCAATTAAAAAATAGGCAGAGGACCTGAACAAACAACTCACTGAGGAAGATATACAAAGGGCCCAGAGGCATATGAAAGAATGCTCAACATCACTAGTCATCAGAGAGATGCAAATTAAAACCACAATAAGATACCACCTCACACCTGTCAGAATGGCAATCATCAACAAGTCAACAGACAACAAGTGTTGGCGAGGATGCTGGGCAAAGGGAATCCTCATATACTGTTGGTGGGAATATAGGCTGCTGCAGCCACTGTGGAAAACTGTATGGGGTTTCCTTAAAAACTCAAAATGGAACTGCCTTTTGATCCAGCAATTCCACTACTTGGACTATACCTAAAGAATCCTGAAACACCAATTCATAAGAACCTATGTACACCTATGTTCATGGCGGTACTATTTACAATAGCCAAGTGCTGGAAACAGCCTAAGTGCCCATCAGTGGATGATTGGATCAAAATCCTTTGTACATTGACACAATGGTATTTTATGTAGCAGAAAGAAGGAAGGAACTTGTACCCTTTGCAACAACATGGATGGAACTGGAGAGTATTATGCTTAGTGATATAACCCCGTCAGTGAAGGACAAATATCATATGATCTCACCCATTATTGGACAATAATGAACAAAATTAACAAGCAAAACAGAGCCAAATATATGAATACAGTAAATAGGCCTTCAGTGGTGAAGGGGAAAGTGGTTGGGGGTAGGGGGGAGGCAGAGGCAAGGAAGGCGAGCAGCTTAGATTAGAATCATGGACATGGACAACAAGTGAGATTGACTTTGGGGGGCATGGGTGTGTTGGGATGGGGACAGAGTAGAGCAAAAAGCGGATGGATGTAATACAACAACAGTAAAATTTTAAAAAATGTGCAAAGAATCTGAATAGACACATCTTCAGGGATGGCATACAGATGTCCATAGACATATAAAAGGATGCTCAACATCACTAGCTATCAATGAGATTCAAATTAAAACTACATTGTGGTATCACCTCACCCCTGTCAAGATAGCCATTACTAACAAACCATTTACAATAAGTGCTGGTGAGGATGAGGAGAAATGGGAGCCTAGTGCATTGTTAGTGGAAATGCAGCCACTATGGAAAACAGTATGGAATTTGCTCAGAAAACTAAAAATGGAACTGCCTTTTGATCCAGTGTTTCCACTGCTGGGAATATAGCATAAAAATCCTGAGTCATCAATTCAATAGAATTTATATACCCCTATGTTTATAGTGGCACTGTTTACTACAGCTAAGTGTTGGAACCAGCTGAACTGCCCATTCATAAGTGAGTGGATCAAAAAACTGTGGTACATGTATGTAATGGAATACTACACAGCAGAAAGAAAGGACCTCTTACCTTTTGCAACAGCATAGATAGAACTGAAGAATATTATACTTAAGTGAAATAAGCCAGTCCTTGGGAGACCTATACCAGATGACCTCACCTGTAACAGGAACCTAATGAAGAAAATAAGCTCATAAGCCAAATATAACTATAAGCAGAGAAATACAGATCAGAATAAAAGTAACCAAATGGGAGGGGGAGGGGATATTAGTGGAAATAAGGGGAAGGGCCTGTACAAAAAACATGTATGAATGACCCATGGACATAGACAGCAGTATGGGAATTAACTGTAGGGGCAGATGGTGAGAAAGGTGGAGGAGGGCAAAGGGGGAAAATTGAGACAACTGTAATAGAATAACAATAAGAATGATTAAAAACATACAAAGAGTGTTACATAGTTTTAATAAAACCACATAAATGTATCAGTGATGCTATAAAAGTATTTATCCCTTAAACATTAATTGTTCCATATCTTTAGATAATTTTATTGTACATGTTAAAAGACATTGGAAAGAATACCAATAAATTAATTGTTTGAAATGCAACAACTAAGAACTTCCTTCTTCAGTCAGCAATCACACAATCCATTTCAGTATACCTCAAGGATATACATTCTCTAGTTACAATCTCTTTATCTCATGTATATAGATTCAATGTTGCCATTATACACACCAGGACAATATTCTGCTCTGTTGATTTTCACTCAGCGCATGAAATGTACATTTTTAGCTCTTTTTCTTCTCCCATTCAATGACATGTTATTTTCTCTTTTTCTAATTACTTCATTTGGGTTTTAAAAACTTTGTATTAACCATAATATTTCTATTAACTAGACAGAGAACATGGCCCTTTTCAAATTGCAATTATTATGTTTGGAGGTAGGAATGGAAAGAACAGGCATGTAAATGCACTCTTGGCTGGAGGAAGGGAAAATAACTGAGTACACATTGAGAAAGCTATTATTCTCCTTGCTGAAAAATGTTCAAAGAAACAGTCTGAAGGCAAAAGAATCACTAAAAAGGGATTTGTTGCCTGTTAGACACCAGCTAAGACCTTTGCTTCTGCTACTGTTTCTAACTAAATTTCAGCAAGAGAGAGAAGGGGAGGAGGAGAAATCTAATGTAATAATGGAAATTATGTAAGAACTAAGCAAAATTTTTCCCTTCAATGTCACTGTAGCTGTTTTCCCTGGCAGCCCAATTGTAACTAATTAGAATCCAGTTAGGTACAGAGATAGTATTAAAACCTTTTGCTTATTTTTTCCCTTGATTTTCACAATTTATGCTTGTATCTGTTCAGGGAAGTTTAGTTCCTACACTAACTTTTCAAATTTATTTTTATTTGTTTATTTTTTCCAAATAAGTTCCATTGATTTTGACATTATGCTGTGGACTATGTGAACCACCTTCGAGGCACACTGCCAGGTTCAACCACTCAATCCACTCCCACTCAAGGCAGGTTAAAGTCAACTATTGTCCCAGAAGATCTAATTGCAGGAAAGCCAGAGGGTATCCATTTGTTCTGTAATTAGGTCATTTCTTTCTCATCCTGGGCAAGTGTGTATAATTATAACTTAATTCAAAATTCTTCTGTGAGAAAAAAAATCCACTTCATTTGTAATATACATAAATGGAAAAGCACAAGCTGTAGGAAGTGCATCTTTAAAAACATTTTTTGATGTTTCCTTCAAAAGCGATCCTCAAAAATAATGTTTCATTTTACTATTCATTTTCCTAAGTAGGAGTTTCATTATTTATATTTAAATTTCACATCAACTTAAACTTATACTGCAGCCTTAAGAATTATATGCTTCTTACAGAACTTATTTACTACATTAACAGAACAAAATTAGACTTTGGGGAATAAAAACCCATTAAGAGGCCAGACTATGAGTCATGAGTGTGGCCCTCTGCTGGCTATTTGCAGAATGATTTGTAATGGTCATAATTTTTATTCTCACTAGGTGCCACAGTTGGGATTTTTTAAAAAATTTTATTGTTGTTGTATTACATCCATCCCATTTTTGCTACCCTCCTTCCCCTCCCCACTCACCCATCACCCCCAAAGTCAATCCCACCTGTTGTCCATGTCCATGGTTCCTTTATACTAGGTTCTTGTCTAAGCTGATCCCCGTCCTTGCCTCTGCCTCCCTCCTCCCCCCAACTACTTTCCCCTTCACCACTGAAGGCCTATTCACTGTATTCATATATTTGGTTCTGTTTTGCTTGTTGTTAGTTTGTTCATTATTGCCCCATAATGGGTGAGATCATATGATATTTGTCCTTCACTGACTTATTTCACTAAGCATAATACTCTCCAGTTCCATCCATGTTGTTGGATGGGTACAAGTTCCTTCTTTCTTTCTGCTATATAGAATTCCATTGTGTAAATGTACCAAAGTATTTTGATCCAATCATGCACTGATGAGCACCAAGGCTGTTTCCAGCACTTGGCTATTGTAAATAGTGCTGCTATGAACATAGGTGTACGTAGGTTCTTATGAATTGGTGTTTCAGGATTCTTTGGGTATAGCCCAAGTAGTGGAATTGCTGGATCAAAAGGCAGCTCCATTTCTGTTTTTTAAGGAAACCCCATACAGTTTTCCACAGTGGCTGCAGCAGCCTATATTCCCACCAACAGTGTATGAGGGTTCCCTTTGCCCAGCATCCTCACTAACACTTGTCTGTTGATTTGCTGATGATTGTCATTCTGACAGGTGTGAGGTGGTATCTTATTGTGGTTTTAATTTGCATCTCTCTGATGACTAGTGATGTTGAGCATTCTTTCATATGCCTCTGGGCCCTTTGTATATCTTCCTCAGTGAGTTGTTTGTTCAGGTCCTTTGCCTATTTTTTAATTGGGCTGTCTGTCTCCCTGGTGTTGAGTCACATTAGTTCTTTATATGTTTTGGAGATCAGACCCTTGTCTGAGGTATCATTGGCAATTATGTTTTCCCATACAGTTGGTTCCCTTTGAATTTTGCTAATATTTTCTTGAACTGAACAGAATCTTTTCAATTTGATATAGTCCCATTTGTTGATTCGTACTTTTATTTCCTTTGACCTTGGTGAAGTATCAGTAAACATATTTCTGCGTAGGATATCCCAAAGTTTACTGCCTATCTTTTTCTCCAGGACCTCTATGGTGGCACTGCTTATGTTTAAATCCTTTATCCATCTTGAGTTTATTTTGGTGTATGGTGTAAGTTGGTGGTCTAGTTTTATCTTTTTAGCATGTTGCTGTCCAGTTCTCCCAACATCATTTGTTGAAGAGACTGTTTTTATTCCATTTGATGTTCCTTCCCCCTTTGTCAAATATTAGTTGACCATTGAGTCCTGGGTTAATTTCTGGGCTCTTTATTCTCTTTCATTGATCTACATGTCTATTCTTATGCCAGCACCAAGCAGTTTTGATGACAGTAGCCTTGTAGTATACTTTGAAGTCCAGTATTGTGATTCGTCCCACCTTCTTCTTCTTTCTCCAGATTGCTGTGGCTAAACGTGGATGTTGTTGGCTCCATATAAGTTTTTGAAGTATTTTTTCTATTTCTGTGAAGTCTGTCATTGGTATTTTAATTGGGATTGCATTGAATATGTAGATTACTTTGGGCAGTATAGACATTTTAATGATGTTAATTCTTCCCATCCATGAATATGGTATATGCTTCCATTTATTTGTATCTTCCTTGATTTCTTTCTTCATTGTTCTCTAGTTTTCTGAGTATAGGTCTTTTATATCCTTAGTTAAGTTGATTCCTAGGTACTTTATTTTTCTTGTTGCTATGGTAAATGAGATTTGTTTTTTCACTTCTATTTCAGTTGTTGCATTATTGGTATACAAAAATGCTTTTGATTTCTGGATATTGACTTTATACCCAGCTATTTTGCTACATTTGCCTATTAGGTTGAGTAAGTTTTGGGTGGACCCTATCAGGTTTTCTACGTACACTATCATATCATCTGCAAATAATGACAGTTTGACTTCCTCCTTTCCAATTTGGATACCTTTGATTCCTTTTTCTTCTCTGATGGTTATGGCTAGAATGTTCAAGACAATGTTGAATAGAAGTGGAGAAATTGGACAGCCTTGTCTCGTTCCTGATCTTAGGGGGAAAGCTTTCAGTTTTTGTCCATTAAGTATGATGTTGGCTTCAGGTTTCTCATAGATGGGCTTTATGATGTTGAGGTATGCTCCCTCTATTCCCATTTTGCTGAGGGTTTTTATCATAAATGGTGGTGGTACTTTATCAAATGCTTTTTCGGCATCTATTGATATGATCATATGGTTTTTATCTTTCAATTTGTTTATGTAGTGTATTACATTGATTGATTTACAAATGTTGTACCATCCTTGCATCCCTGGGATGAAGCCCAATTGATCATGGTGTATGATCTTTGTAATATACTGCTGAATCCGATTAGCCAATATTTTGTTGAAAATTTTAGCATCTATGTTCATCAGGGATATTGGCCTGTAGCTTTCTTTCTTAGTTGTATCTTGCCCTTGTTTTGGGATTAGAATAATATTGGCCTCATAGAAAGAGTTTGGGAGTCTTCCCTCTTCCTGAATTTTTTGGTATAGTTTGAGGAGGATAGGAGTTAATTTTTCTTTAAATATTTGGTAAAATTCACCTGTGTAGCCATCTGGTCCAGGGCTTTTGTGCTTTGGGAGATTTTGGATTACTTCTTTAATTTCACTAGTTGTTATTGGCCTATTCAGACTTTCGGCTTCTTCTGGATTCAGTTTTGGTAGATTATACATTTCCAGAAATGTGTCCATTTCATCCAGGTTGTCATATTTTTTGTCATAGAGTTGTTTGTAGCAATTTCTTACAATCTTTTGTATTTCTGAGGTATCAGTTGTGATTTTCCCTCTGTCATTTCTGATTCTGTTTATTTGGGTCCTCTCTTTCTTTTTCTTGATGAGTCTGGATAAGGGATTGTCAATTTGTTTATTTTTTCAAAGAACCAGCTCCTGGTCCTGTTGATTCTTCGTATTGTAGTTTGAATCTCTGAATTATTTAGTTCTGCTCTGATCTTGATGAGTTCCTTCCTTCTGCTTGCTTTGGGCTTTGTTTGTTGTTGCTCCTCTAGTTCTTGCAGCTTTGTGGTTAGGTCGTTTTTATAAACTTCTTGTAACCTTTTTTGGAAGGCCTGTATTGCTATAAATTTCCCCCTGAGAACTGCCTTTGCTGTATCCCATAGGTTTTGGGCTGTTGTGTGGTCATTGTCTTTTATTTCCAGAAACTTTTTGATTTCATCTTTGATCTCATTGTTAACCCCTTCATTGCATGTTATTCAGTCTCCATGAGTTAGAGAATTTTTGGTTTTTTTTTTCCCCCTTGAGATTGGCTTCTAGTTTAAAGCCATTGTGATCTGAGAAGATACTTTGTATGATTTCAATTTTCCTGTATTTGTGAAGGCTTGTCTTGTGACATACCATGTGGTCTATCTTGGAGAATGAGCGATGTGCATTTGAAAAGAATGTGTATTTTTCTTCTTTGGGGTAAAAGACTCTGTATACATCAGTTAGGTCCATTTCCTCTAGAGTGTTGTTCAATGCCACAACATCTCTGGGGATTTTTTGTTTGGAAGAGCTGTCCAATGTTGATAGTGTGGTATTAAAATCCTCTACTATTAGTGTGTTGCTGTCTTTGTCTTTCTTAAAGTCTTCCAAGATTTTCCTTATATATTTCAGAGCTCCTATGTGGGGGTGCATGTATGTTTACCGGAGTTATTTCTTCTTGATAGATTGTTCCCTTAAGTATTATGAAATGTCCATCTTTGTCCCTTTTTATGGCCTTCATTGTAAAATCTATTTTGTCTGAAATCAGTATTGCTACTCTAGTTTTTTTTTTCTGTGTGTCCATTTGCTTGATATATATTTTTCCATTTCTTCACTCTCAATCTTTGTCGATCTTTTGTTCTGAGGTGGGTCTTTTGAAAACAGCATATATGTGAGTCATGTTATCTTTTCCATTTGGCTACCCTAAGTCTTTTGATTGGTGCATTTAATCCATTTGCATTTAAGGTGATTATTGATTGATACTTATTCATTGCCATTTTCTCCCTTTGTGTCTGTATTCCTCTTTGGCTTTCTCTGTTTCTTCATTTTATTTATTTACTTTTTTTAAAAGCAGACCCTTTTGCATTACTTGCAATGCTGGTTTGGTAGAGATGTATTCTTTTTTTTTTTTTTTTTTTTTTTTTTTTTTTTTTTTTTTTTTTTTTTTTTTTTTTTTTTTTTTTTTTTTCTTTTTGTCTCAGAAGCTCTTTATTTCTCCTTCTATCTTGAATGAAAGCCTTACTGGGTAGAGTATTCTTGGTTGCAGGCCTTTGTTTACCATGACTTGAAATAGTTTTTGCCATTCCCTTCTGGCTTGAATTGTTTCTGTTGAATAATCATTTGATAGCCTTATAGGAGCCCTTTTATATGTTATTTGTCATTTCTCTTTGATGCTTTTAGGATTCTCTCTTTGTCTTTGAAATTAGTCATTTTAATAATAATGTGCCTTGGTGTTGGTCTGTTTGGGTTGATCCTCATTGGGACCCTCTGTGCTTCCTGAACTTGATTAATGTTTTCACTCATCATGTTAGGGAAATTTTCTATTATTACTTTTTTGAATAGGTTTTCCATTCCGTCTTTCTCTTCTCCTTCTGGTATCCCTATGATATGGATGTTGTTATGTTTCTTGTTGTCCTGCAGCTCTCATAAACCCTCTTCAATCTTGTTCAGCCTTTTTTTATTCTCTTGTATTGTCTTGGAGTATTTGTCTACATTATTCTCCAACTCACTGATCATGTCTTCTGCTTCCTCTAGCCTACTGTTGATTCCTTCTACTGTATTCTTCAATTCAGACATTGTTTTCTTCATCCTCCTGGCACTTATTGATATTTTCTATGTCCTTTTTCATGCTGTTGTAGCTCTCGGTAAGTTCCTTGTAACTTCCCTGGAGTTCTTTGTAGTTCTTCTGGAGTTGTTTATAATTTTCTTTGATGTGGCTGAGCTCACTGAGCTTTTCTAGCATCATTCTTTTGAATTCCTTATCTTATATTTCAGCTGCCTCTGTTTCATTTTGTGGTCTTTCTGGGGATTCTTCCTTTCCTTTTGGTGATGGACTGATTCTTTTTTTCCCCATTTTGAGTGTCTGCTCTTGCTTGCTTTTTATTTATTTTTATTTTTATTTTTTCCTTGGTTTAACCTGCTTTGCTTCCTTGCCTTAGTTGAGCACCCTTCTGGGAAATGAGATTTGTGGAGTTCAATGTTGAAATCTCCCAGATTTTCTTTACTTGCTCTTCTTGCTGTGTCCTTTATTTGGGCTGTCTGGTTGTATTCTAGACCTGTGGGCTGCTCTTCTGCAGGTGTTCACTGCCTCTGGGCTGTGCTTCCCTGAGTCCAGATACTGACAGCCCCAATTCTTAGGGACGTGAAGATATCTTGCGCTCCCTCTCTTGTCCTTTAGCTGCTCTGGTACTCGAGAACACCATCAGTACTGCTCTCTACTCCATCTCCATGTTTTTCTCTCCCATTTTTAAATTGAATTGTTTGCTTTCCTGGGGTTAAGTTATATCAGTTCATTACTTTAATTATATTGTACATATTTTAGTGAGAGCTATTGGTGAAAAATAATTTGTATAAATATACCAGCTATAATTCATGCATTTCAACTTTTTGAATAAAAACATATGTTCAAATATGTATCAAAATTGCATGACTTTAAGTCATGAGATATTCTTTCTCAGATCTTTATGTAAAGATATATTTCTAAGCAGCAGGACCATCAAGCAAATTAAAAACAATTACTGTGTTAAATGGGAGAAATAACTGAGATTTAAATTTCAGTTTTAACTATAACATAATAGAGTAACCTGTGTGGGGGACCCCAACTGGCAGTAAAATCCCGCGGTGCAGCAGATAATATAACACAATCCCAAATAGCTCATGTGTAAGGGGAAGAAGATAAAGTCAGTGGCTCAAGGCTAAAGGCTGCAGAGAGGCTGAGAAGCCCCTCCCATCCCCTGAATAGTGATGTCGGCCCCAGTAAGGAGCCAACCTTGGGGCCAATATTGTTGGGATATTACAGAGATATCTGCTGGTATCCAACAGTTGGTGGAAGTCCTAGCCTTTAATAGACACCTTCACAATAGTTTTCTTAAGCTCAATGGAGGCTTCCCAAAACACTGACTGAATGTTGGTACCTTCAAAGCCCCCATTTCCTCTTTTTATCTGCTGAACATTGAGAATGAAATAATGGTGCAAAAAAAGTTGAGCAATTGTCGTCTGAGCTGGTATAACATGACAAATAATAGTAGATAGCATAATTTGAATTTCTCCATGATAATCTGAATCAATAACCCCAGGCTGGACAACAATTCATTGGCAGGTGAAACTAGATCTTTCAATAATTAAACCCACAATTCCTTTGGGTAAATGTTCCCATACTCGAGTGGGAATCCTGATAATCATTCCCAATTGTCTTTGGATGAGTTCCTAGGGGGAGACCAAGTCCAGTCCTGCACTTCCCCTTGTTGTGGTGTAGAGGTAACACTACACCTGCCGTATTCCAAAGCAACTGTTGCTGTTTGCAGGGCTCCCAGTTGGGGTTTGAGGTGCTGGAGCTCACACATTCCTTCCCATTTCCCCAAGGGGAAAGTGGTCCTACCATCCTTATCAATTTTAGAGTGGCACTGATTAGCTCAATGCTTTCCTCTACCACACAGAGGACAAGATTTAGATGGGCCTCTGTTTTCTCTTTTTCCTTTGCTAGGGCAGTCCCACTGTATATGGCTGGGTTTCCCACAATTGAAACACTTGGGGACCTCCATTTGGGGGTCATGGAGAGCTTCATCAAGCAAGGCAGCCTTATGTTCCTATGTCCCTATATCCTGGCAAGCCTTGACAAATTGGTTGATGTCGGTAGCCATTAATTTAATAGCATTAAGGGCAGAATGGGAATCTTGCTTAGCGGTAGTTATAGGCCAAGAGGAGGATTAAAACCTTAGCTGCCTCCTTGCTGTCCACTTGTTTTTGGATGGCTTCCTGCAGCCAGTCAATGAAATTCAAGTAAGGCTTGGCTGCACCTTGACCAACATTGGTGAAGGTACCCATGATGTCAGGTTTAGTATCAGGCACCTGTTTAAATGCCTTAAGGGAAGCAAGAGGACTTTGAGCAAATACCAAGGGATTCATTTCTACCTGTTCCTCAGGATCTTCAAACTCCTCTATTCCTAAAAGCATCTTAAAAGCGACTGGCTGGCCACTAGCACTGTTCAAGGAAGGTTGTGCCTGACACATCTCTTGATATTCAGATTTCCAAACTGAGAACAGAATAGGGGTTAAAACTGTTGGAGCCAAAGCATTCCAATCAGTGGGGGCCATATGATACATTTCCATAATAGCAGTAATGAGGCCAGTGGTATAGGGAGAGTGGAGACCATGTCCTTTGGTGCTTTCCTCAATATCCTTATACACATCAAAAGACATAGGCTCATAAGCAGGTCCCCCAGCTCCTCTTATATGCTTAATAATTGCTGGGAATGCCTGCATGGCTTCACAGTCTCTTGCCTCCATTGTTTGCAACAGACATTTCCATACAACATGGGTACCCTTTGAAGTGATAGTAGCAAAAGATGGTTTCCAAGAGTATATCTTGGGAGGCAGAGATGGTCATAACTCTGCCATTCAGGGGTCATTCCATTCAGGGGTGGTAGCCCCCTTAGGATCTTTTCCCTTAGTGGAATTGGAGTCAGCCTCCCCACCCCCCAGTAAGAGGGGGCTGATCCTTGGTTCTTAGGGCAAATATTCTTTCTCAGGGTAATCATAAGTGTGTTCCTCTGCCTTGAGTGCTCTAGTTTGCAGAGGAATCAGAACAGTTTGAACCATTCCCCAAGTGACTAAATTTGGGGCACCAATAGGGATGCTGTTATTCTGAAGCCCAGTCAATTTCTGCCCTACTTTTTCCCAGATGTTTAAGTCTAAGGTCCCTCTATCAGGGAACCAGGGACAATGATCTTTCACAACCCTCAAAAGGACAATCAAAGTTTTCTCCTCTACCTTGCATCCTGAGTATTTCAGTAATTGTTAGAAATAAATTTCCTGATTTTTTAAAGTCTGCTTTCTATGTTTTCCTTGGTGCTGAAAAAGTGGCAGAAAGACTTGTTTCAGTTTACCATTTTTTCCCTCCAAATTCATGCTTACTAGAGCTTTCTAGGGAGTAACATAGTGGGCACAAATGTGCTGCTTATGGGGAGTGGCTTCCAAGGGAGTTAGTTACTCCTTGGCCATCTAATCCCCTCTTAAATGTCTCAGGTGCTATTCCAAGCATACACGTGGTACCCAGGGGAACTCCAGGAGCTTAGATAGCCAATCCTTAGGTGCTCCTTCATGGAAGAGCTGTAAAGTGATTATTGGTGAGGTGGGAGTCCTTATGAGGCCCCTGCACAGCTCAGGGATTGATCCCAGACACCTTTGCAAGACCCTGACTCACCAGGGGGTGCTCAGTCACCTGAGTCAAAAAGAGGAAATGCCTCTTGTCTTTAGTGTTTTAGCAAATTGCCTCAACATTCATAAAGCCCTTTAAATCTGAGATATAATTGTGGAATACTGAGAAAAGAAACAAATTAAAATGGCTGGCAAAAACCAGCTGAAGACCTTCCCTTGTTCTGTGAACACATCTGGTGGAATTTACCTCAAGGGTACTGCTGTTCCTTACTATGGAATGGTGGTGCCTATTGCTGTCCAACTTGGATGTGCTCTTCACAGCTTGGCTCATGGCCTTCCAGCATGGTGAAGTCCAAAGGGGTGTTCTTCAGGCTCCACATTGGGCACCAGGAATGTAGGAGAGCCCAACCCACAGTAAAATCTCCTGATGCCTCAGATAAACTAACACCATTCCAAATAGCTCTTGTGTAAGGGGAAGAAGATCTGGCCAGTGTCTCAAGGCCAAAGGCCCAATTCTTTGTTCCCAAAGGTCTTTTATTGAAAGGGGTAAACTTGGAGGCATGTAGCTTGTCAATCAATGCTAATCAATGCTAATTACAGGGAAATGGAAAAAACAAGTAATGGGGCAGGGAGATCTCATGCAGGTCAGGATGTGCATTCAAATTAAAAGAAAAAAACAAAACAAAAAACTTCTGCAGTTGATACAACAAAGGATTAGGTGAAGTTAAAGAACAGGCTGGGCTTCATAGTAACTAAAGTACTTTCCTATGACCTAGTCCCCCTCCCCAGGTCAACTGGTTTTACATGGAAACATGTATGTACCCAGCATTCCCGGTCTTCTGGTTGGGACTTACGGGTTTAGTCTATTCCATGAGGGACTCCAAGTTTCCATGTTTTTTGCCAGGTGGGCCCCAACAGACCTGAAACTATGAAAGTGTAATAGGAGGTGAAAAATTATTCAAGAAACCAAGGACTCAATAGAAGTTATGAAGAACAAGTTGACTACCTTTGAAAACCAGGTAGGTAAATCTTATGGCTATCCATCTCCACAATATTAACAATCATTTACCATGAGCCAGGTGTGCAATGGAAAATGTAGAACCTGGAATTGAGAATCTATAGAAGCAAGTGGTGCAAGACTCTTCCAATACTCACAGAAAAAACATAAAGATGAAACTTATAACAGAATAAACATAATTTCTTTTTATTTTATATTGCTAAATATAAGTGCAAGTAGGTTTAAAGGTAAAATAACCAAGAATGAAAGTAGAAAATGTAACTTCCAAATCAGAGAACTTTGGAGTCAGACTCACCCCCATTATGTTTCCTGACCCCACCATTTATAAATTACCTTGGGTGGGCTATGAATTGTTTTTTGTGCATCAGTTTTTTCCTCTTTAAAATAGATATAATAACAATACCAATTCATCTATCCTTATATGTTAAATGTGTAAATGTATGTAAAACTTTGGGACTATACCTAATTTATGGAAACCCTTTAATACAATTGATCAAGACTAATGATTCTTGGCATATAGGTGCTTAGTAAATATTCTGAATGGTCCCATAAATTAATATAGAGCTCACACCGGCACAAGGTTCCAGTACCAGGGGGTAAATAAAACCACATTGTTCTGACTAAAAACCAGTGGGGGTTGGGGTGGAGAAAGAAACTGCTGGTCTCACAGCAAAGTCCATTTTTGGGGGGACTCCTATGGTCCTGAAAAATCCATAGGCCCACCCACTCTGGGAACCATGGATAGGACAACAACTAGAAAGAAGCTAGTCCTATATGGGAAGTGGGAGAAGTGCCTGGAAAAGGAGCAAGTGCTGAGCAAGTGACATAGTTCCCTCTCAGAACCCTCCCCCATATACAGCATCACAACATGGTGAAAATGGATAGCTGTACTGATGAATATCTAAGACCCTACACCTTACAACATAACAGATATGACAGCTCTACCTAAGACATGGAGTCACACAGGAGCCTGTCAAGATGAAGAGACAGATAAATATAGCTCAAAAAAGGGAACAAATTAAGGTACCAATGGCCAAACTAAGTGACAAAGAAATAGCCAGCCTGACATATGAACAGAGTGCTAGCCTGAGAGATGCACAGTTTAAAATGCTGGTGATAAAGATGCTCACAGATTTCACAGATTGCTTAAATATGGTAAATGCAGAAGGGAAGAAATGAAGGCTAGGCCAAGTGAAACAAACAAACAAAAAATACACACAAAGCCAATAATGAATGGAAGGAAAACAGGGTTTAAATCAATGATTTGAAACATTAGGAAGAAATAAATAATCAACCAGGGCAGAAAAGAAACAAAAATTTAAAAAGTGAGGAGAGCCTGAGGAACCTCTGGAATGACTTTAAGCATGTCAACATGTGAGTCATAGGTGTGTCAAAAAAAGAAAAGGAAGATCAAGAAATTGAAAACTTGTGCAAAAATATAATAAAGGGAAACTTCAAAAATTTGGTGAAGAATATAGACATACAAGTCCAGAAAGCACAGAGTCCAAAACAAGCTAGATCCAAATCAGGCCATACCAAGACATCATAATTAAAATCCCAAAGATTAAAAATAAAGAGAAAATCTTAAAAGCAGCAAGAGAAAATAAAAGAATTATCTACAAAGGAATTACTATAAGACCATCAGCTGATTTCTCAAAAGAAAATTTGCAGGCAAGAAGGCACTGGCAAGAAATATTCAAAATGATGAAAAGCAAGGACCTACAACCAAAAATACTCTATCCATCAAAGCTATCATTTAGAATGGAAGGACAGATAAAGGACTTCCCAGAAAAGGTAAAGCTAAAAGAGTTCATCATCACCAAGCCATTATATGAAATGTTAAAGGGACTTAAGAAAAAAAGAATCAAAATTATGAACATTTAAAAGACAACAAATTCACAACTATCAATAACAGAACATAAAATATAAAAATGAAGCCCTGGCTGGTGGCTCAGTGTATAAGCACCAGCCGGTGAACCCAAAGGTTTCTGGTTTGATTCCCAGTCAGGGCACATAACGAGGCAGGTGAAAGGCAACCATATGTTAATGTTTCTCTTTTTTTCTTCCTCCCTCCCTGTCTTTCTCTCTAAAAATAATGAATAAAATCTTTTAAAAAATAAAAATAAAATAAAATATAAAAATGAAAACAAACTAAACAAACAACCAGAAAAGAATCATAGGTATGGGGAACATTGGAAAGGTTATGAACTGGGAAGGGGAAAGGGCAAAACAGGGAAATGGTGCAGGGTTTAGGATACATACATAGTTGGTGGGTACAAGATAGATATGGAATATAAGAATAAGAGAGTAAAGGATGAGATCAAAGAACTTATATGCACAACCCATGGACATGAACTAAGGTGAGTGGTGGTACTGTGGGAGGGAATTGGAGTCATGGGTTGAGGGGGGCAAAGGGAAAAGAATTTGGGACAACTGTAACAGCATAATCAATAAAATATACTTTAATAATAATAATTAATAATAAATACATTTTCTTTGAAAAAACAATTTTAACACCTTTTAAATGTATATTTGTTCAATGAAGAAATAAAAACTAACATTTGAAGTTATTTTAGAAATCTATAGCAGCAAGTGCAGTATAACATATTTGTGTTTAGTAAGTATTGTCTGCTCCATTCTGCTTTTACCATCACTGCTCCCTGCCTTTTTCTCTTGTATTAATGGCCTTGAAAGCAATCTGTTTGAATAAAAAGTTTCACTAATGTTAGTCGACTCCAGAACTTAGAGAGAACAATTTAAATAAAGCTCTAGGGGCTAGAGCTTGACTGCAAATTACAGAAAAACTTGATCAAGAAAAGAGCCATACATAGGAAATAGATCTCTGCCAATTTTAAGCACAGGAGTTTCACTGTGATATTCTGTGTGAATATCTCCAACTAGCAGCTCAATAAAAATATGAGGGGTGGTTGAAAGTGTAGCTCCCCATTAGCTAGACAAAGAGTAGGAATGAAAACAAGCCAAATCCAAAATGCAACCAGAAAACCCAAATAAATGGCATAAAGGGCATCCCAAGGGCAGTAAGTTCAGGAAATCTAGAAGAATGCACTACTGAATCCCACAGGACTCTGACCACAGAACTCCACACCATGAGCGCAGGGAGTCAAAGCAGATAAATATAAAACAAGCAAAAAGGATCCCCTAAAAAGGGAAGAAAAAGAAACAGTACCTCAACAAAAGGAGAAGAGGAATCACCAGAAAGACTGCTAAATAAAATAGAGGCAAGCAAACTATAAGGAATGGAATTTTTTTAATGATAATAAGTAATCTCAATGAGTTCAGCAAGCTTAAGGAAAACTAAAAAGAACTCCAGGGAAGCTCAAAGGAACTTATGGAGAACTACAGCAGCATTATAAATGACATAGAAACTATCAGTAAGAGCCAAGAGGAAATGAAGAATATAATTTATGAATTGAAGAATGCAGTAGAAGGAATCAAAAGCAGGCTAGAGGAAGCAGAGAATCAGATAAGTGAGCTGGAGGACAACATAGAAAAAAAAAATCCCAGATAATTCAACAAAATGAAAAAAGACTGGAAAACAATGCAGAACAACATGAAATGTAATAATATCCATATTATGGGGATAGCATAAACAGAAGAAGAGGAGTAAGGGTTTGAACTTTTTTGAAAAAGTAGTGACAGAAAACTTCCTGAACCTAGAGAGAGAAAAAGTGATGCAAATCTAGAAAGCAAGTCCATGAAGATGAACCCAGGAAGGCCCACTCCAAGACACATCATATTTAAAATGGCGATGTTCAAACTCAAAGACAAAATCCTAAATGCAACAGGAGAAAAACAGCTAATAACATACAAGTGTGCTTTAATAAGAATACAAGCTGATTTCTCAACAGAAAAACTACAAGCCAGAAAATAATGGCAAAAAACATTCCAAACAATGAAAAGCAAAGGCCTACAATCAAGACTACTCTACGCAGCAAGAATCTCATTCAAAGTGAAAGGTGAAATAAAAGAGCTTTCAAGATAAAAGAAAGCTAAAAGAATGCATCACAACCAAACCAGCATTGCAGGAGATGTTAAAGGGACTGGTATAAGAAGAAGAAAGAGAGAGAAAGAGGAAAATAGGTACAAAGGAAAATATCACAATTAATAAGTATCTATCAAAAATAATCTTAAATGGAGCCCTAGCTAGTGGTTCAGTGGAAAGGCACCAGCCTGCAAACCCAAAGGTAGCTGGTTCGATTCCCAGTCAGGACATGTAATAAGGTTGCAAGCCAGGTTTCTAGCCAGGTCCGTAGCTCAAGGCAGGTGAAAGGAAACCATACATTGATTCTCTCTCCCTCTCTGCCTCTTTCTCTTCCTCTCTTTCTAAAAATAATACATAAAATCTTTAAAAATAAAAATAAATAAAATAAAAGATTAAATTTAAAAAATTTAAATATACACTTAAATGTAAATAAATTAAATGCTCCAATAAAAAGACATAGGGTAAATGAATGGATAAAAAAACAGGACCCACATATATGCTGTAAACAAGAAACCCACCTCAGAACAAACTATCTACAGACTGAAAGTGAAGTGATGGGAAAAGCAAATGGACACGAAAAATAAAAAGCTGGGGTAGCAATGCTTATATCAGACAAAATAGATTCCAAAACAAAGGCTATAAAATGAGACAATGAAGGACATTTCATAATACGGGAATAACCCACCAAGAAGACATAACCTTTGTAAACATGTTGCACCCAACATAGGAGCACCCATATATATAAGAAAAATCTTAGAGGACTACAAATAGGATAGAGACAACAACACACACATAGGAGGGGATTTTAAGATTGCATTGTCAACAATGGACAGATGTTCCAAGCAAGAAAACACCACTGAACAACACTCTAGATCAAATGAATTTAACTGATATATATATATAATTTTTCACCCCAAGAAAGCAAATATACACTCTTCTCCAATGCACATGGAATATTCTCAAAGATAGGCCACATAGTAGGACACAAAACAAGCCTCCACAACTTCAAGAAAATTGAAATCATAGCAAGCATCTTCTCAGATCACAATAGCTTAAAACTAGAAACCAAACTCAAGAAAAAAAACCCTGAAAACATTCAAATGCATGGTGACTGAGTAACATGCTATTAAATAATGATTAGATTTAAAATGAGACCTAGAAAGAAATCAAAATGAACAAACAACAGCCCAAAATTTATGAGACACAGTGAAGGCAGGCCTGAGAAGGAAGTCCATAGAAATGCAAGCCTACCTAAGAAGGTCAGAAGAAGCACACATAAACAACTTAACCATAAAGCTACAAGAAATAGAAGAGCAACAGCATACAAAGTCCAGATTGAGTAAAAGGAAGGTAATAATCAAGATCAGAGCTGAATTAAATGGCATAGAGAATAAAAATACAATTCAAAGAACCAATAAATCCAGGAGCTGGTTCTTTGAAAAGATTAAAAAAAAAAAAAAAAGACAAACCTTTAACCAGACTTACCAAGAAAAAATAAAGGAGGATCCCAGAAAACAAAATCAGAAACAACAGATGAGATATTACAACTGATACCATAGAAATACAAAGGATTTTAACAAATTACTACAAACAACTACATGGAAAAAAAAAAAATCTGACAACCTGTGTGAAAGGAACAAGTTTCTGGAAAAATATAATCTTCCAAAACTGAATCAAGATGAAGAAAACCTGAATAGACCAATAACAACTAGTGAAATTGATGCAGTAATCAAAAACTCCTGGCACATAGGAGCCCTTGCCAGATAATTACACATGCAAAAATTTAGCAAATATTTAAGGAAGAAATAACACCTATCCTTCTCAACTTATTACAAAAAATCCAAGAAAAGGGAAGACTCCCAAACTCTTTGTATGAAGCCAGTATTCTTTTAATCCCTAAATCAAATCAAGACACCAAATGAAGATAGAAAACTACAGGCCAATATTGGTGATGATCATATATGCTAAAATCTTTAACAAAATATTGGCAAAGCAGATTCAGCAATACATTAAAAATATACACCATGATCAAGTGGGATTCATCCAGAGGGTTCAAGAATAGTAGGCAACATTTTCAAATCAATAAATGTAATATACCATATAGACAAAATGAAAGACACAAATCATATAATCATATCAATAGATACTGAAAAAAAACATTTGATAAAGTATAGCATTTATGATAAAAATGCTCAGTAAGGTGGGAATAGAGGGAGCATTTCTCAACATAATAAAGAACATTTATAAGAAACCTGCAACAACATTTACTCAATGGGCAAAACTTAAAAATTTCCCCTTAAGATCAGGAATAAGACAAGGATATCCACTCTCTCCACTTCCACTCAACATAACAATGAGATAAGAAAAAGGAATCAAAGGCATCCAAATTGGAAAGGAGGAAGTAAAACTGTCATTATTTGCAGATGACAAGATAGTGTACACAGAAAACCCTAGAATCCACCAAAAAAACTACTCAACCTAATAAATGAATTTGGCAAAATAGCTAAATACAAAGTCAATATTCAGAAATTGAAGAAATTTTTACACCAACAATGAAATACCAGAGGTGGAAACAAGAAAACAAATTCCATTTACTATGGCAACAAGAAAAATAAAGTACCTAAGAATAAACTTACCCAAGGAGATAAAAGACCTATTCTCAGAAAACTACAGAACACTGAAGAAAGAAATCAAGGAACATAATACTAAATGGAAGCATACACCATGCTCATAGATGGGAAAAGGTAACATCATTAAAATGGCCATACTATCCAATGCAACTTATAGATTCAACATAATCCTTATTGAATACCAAATACATACTTCACAGATTTAGGACAAATACTTCAAAAATGTATATGGAGCCAGAAACAACCCCAAATAGTCTCAGCAATCTTAAGAAAGAACAAAGTAGGAGGAATCACAATACTGAACATCAAATTATATCCCAAAGCCATTGTAATCAAAACAGTCTGGTGGTATTGGCAAAAAACAACAACAACAACAACAACAACAACAAAACACATATAGACCAATGGAATAGAATAGAGAACCAAGAAATAAACCCAGATGTCTATAGTCAACTAATTTTTGATAAAGGGAGAAGAAGCATAAAATGGAGTAACAATAACCTCTTTCAACAAGTGGTGTTGGGAGAATAAGGGGCATTCAATATAATGAATCTAGACCAGCAACTTATATCACACTCCAGAGTAACTTAAAATGGACAAAAGACTTAAATATAAGCCATACCACCATAAATGTCTTAGAGGAAAACATAGGAAGCAAAATTTCAGATAGCCCCTGCAGCAATATTTTCACTGATACTTCTCCAAGAACTAGGGAAATAAAGGAAAAAAATAAACAAGTTGGACTTCATCAACATAAAAAGTTTCTGCTCAGCTAAAGAAAACATCAGCAAACTAAAAAGGCAAACATTTGTATGGGAAAATAAATTTGCCAGTGATACCTCAGATAAGTGTTTCATCTCTGAAATATATAAAGAACTTATATGACTCAATACAAGGGAGACAGACAACCAGTTGAAAAATGGGCAAAGGATCATCTGAACAGACACTTTCTGAGGAGGACATACAAAGAGTCCATGGACATAGAAAGAATGCTCAACATCATTAGCCATCAGAAAGATACAAATTAAAAGCACAAGATACCACCTCACACCTGTGAGAATGGTCTTCATCAACAACTCAACAAACAACAAGTGCTGGTGAGGATGTGGGGAAAAGGGAACCCTGGTGCATTGTTTGTGGGAATGCAGAATGGTGCAGCCACTATGAAAAACAGTATGGAATTTTCTCAAAAAACTAAAAATAGAAATGCCTTTTGACCCAGTGTTTCCCTGCTAGGTCTATACCCAAAGAACCCTGAAACACCAATTCAAAAGAACTTATGCACCTTTCTGTTCATAGCAGTGCTATTCACAATAGCCAAGTGCTGGAGACAGCCTAAATGCCCATCAGTGAATGAATGGATAAGAAAAACTATGGTACATTTAAACAATGAAATATTACATAGCAGAAAAAAAAGAAGAAGAAGAAGAAGAAGGAACTTCTACCTCTTTCAATAGAAAGGTTGGATCTGAAGAGTATTATGCTTAGCGAAATAAGCCAGGTGGCAAAAGACAAATACCATATGATCTCATCTAGTGCAGGAGACTAATGAACAAAACAGACAACCAGAATGGAACCAGAGACACGGAAAAAAAAGAAGAATGACAGTGACCAGAGAGTTGGTAGGAGGGGAAGGGTTGGGGGAGAGAAGGGGTAGGGTTTAGAAAAGGTGCTAATGTAAAAGATCCATGGACTTGGACATAAAGGGGATTGACTGTGGAAGAGAGAAAGGGGGATAGGGGAGAGTAATGAGGAAAAAGAGGAAACAATTTTAATGCAATAATAATTAATCAATAAAAAAGTGAAAAAATGAAAAGCAATAAAATATATAAGAATTAATTCTATATATACATTATACCTTATAAATGGTTATATATAGACACACATAATGTTTTTATATACATGTTTTAAAGCCTGAAATAACACGATTTGAACTGTGGGTAGCTCTAGAGAGTAGTTTTATATTTTAGCATATTTTTCTCTCTAGAAAAATTTATAATTAACATAAATTTAACAAAGGTAAAGGCATTTACATTTTTAAAAATTCAGTACTCAGTGGGTGGGGAAGGGGACAGAAGGAAGGAAAAAGGGGGTGGATGTAATAAAACAACAGTAAAATTAAATTTTAAAAAATTCAGTACTCAGCTGATTCCTGTTATTCTCTTATAATATCTAGTATAGTTCTTTTTTTTTTTTTTTTTTAATTCTTAAGAGTTTATTTACTATTTCCAGAGAGAGAGGAAGGGAGAGAGAGGCAGAGAGGGAGAGAGACACCAATATATGGTTGCCTTTTACCTGCCTCCAGCCACAGACCCTGCTGGAGACCTGGCCTGCAACCTGGTCATGTGCCCTGGCTGGGGAATATAACCAGTGAACTTTGGGTTCGCAGGCCAGCACCCTATCCATCTAGTATAGTTCTTTATGCATAGAAAGGTACAATAATATTTATTGATTAAAATAGAGACTAGATTGTATTAATTGACAGGTATGTTTTTAATGAATCTCAAAAATGCAACAGACCTTTGAAAGGCACAGTATCCCCAGATTCTAATAATATATTTTTAGGCCTATGAAATATAAGGTTTGTTTCTAAAGTATGTTTACTTATGTTTCTTGTGAGCAGTGTCAGGGTTTTACTAGCTATAGATTCCATTTTTGGTTTGGATGACATTATTTTAGTTTTTCTGACATTTGATTTGTCTTTTTGTTTCTGGCATTGCATTTTTACCAATCAGGTGTGTGTGGACTTGGTTAAATGATTGCACGATCCTCAGTTTTCTTTCAGTATAGTTCATCATGGTAAAGCTACCATGACATCCAGCCCTAGCATCTGAATTGGACAGCTATTAAAAACATCTGCCAGAATAAGCTCTAGGTTCAAATAGGTTTGTTAGATTTGTATAAACACTTTAGAACTCCTCTTTCTTAACACTCATACATTTAATCATTGCAGAGATGCAAACAATTTCCCTTTGCCCCTGAACTCTAGATCTGAAGATCACAAACTTACATGTGCTGCAGGCATACCTCTTTTATTAATTGAAACATCAAAATTTTTGGTACAGCTTTGGCAACTCAATTTGCAGAGTATTATTAAGCTATTTTGAGTTATCCAGAAAAGTAAGGTGCACATCTAGTATTAAAAATCATCCTGCAGAGATAAAAATCTAATCAAATGCATTAAAGATGAAAGGATAAATGGCCTTTTCATTTTATGTCATTAGTTAAAGTAGCTAATGGAAGCAAATTAGGTCTATGTAGGACAGAAGAGACATTATCAATTAACAATGCCTGGGTTTTCAATATCTGCTATCTAAAAAAATAATAGTTCCTTACTTTTGACCTAGAATTCTAAGTGTCACCTGACAGAAAATTATTTTCTCCTTTATTGGTTCAATCACTTAAGCTCTTTCAAAAACACATTAGCTAAGGTAAACAAACAAGTATGTTAACAGAAAAGAGAATATCTTAAGTTTCTATGTCAGTAAAAATCAGTATCAATGCAAATAGTGTAATTTAATAATTCCATCTTTGAAATTTGGAACAATTTTCTTGAGATGACTAGCAAAGATGAAATAGAAAGACCTCATGCTGAAGGCATGTCTTGCTTCTCATAGCCAAATTTCTCAGGAGTTTGAGCCCAGTACTTCATCAAATGATGGAATCTTTTATGTAATGTGTGTGATTGCAGGTAATGGTGTTTTCAAAAGTTATATTTCCTAAAGTACAATCATAATTTGTCTTGTTTCTCACAGCCTGTCTAGGGGTTAATTTTACTGAGGTCACTGTCTCTGTAGTCTCATGATGCAATGCATTTGGGTTCAATGGCTTCACTTCTGAGGAGCCTCCTGCACTGAATTTGCTTCCAATGTTGGTCATAATTAAGGAAAATAGCTATTTCCCAATATTTGTTATGCAAGAAGGAAGTCATAGATTAAAAATTAAACTACCTTACAGAAAACCTGGGAGATATAAAATGGAACACTTTAGTTTCAAGCTGAGAGGTTTTCTAAATGGGAACCATATTCATGAAAATAATTCTATGTTGGGGCCCACCTGGGAAAAAATGTGGAAACTTGGAGTCCTGCACAGGCTAGGCTAAACCTGTAAGTCCCAACTGGAAGACCATAAATGCTGGGTACAAACATGTTTCCATGTAAAACCAGTGGCCTTGGGGGAGGGAGACTAGGCCATGGGAAAATACTTTAGTTACTATGAAGCCCAGCCTGTTCTATCACCTCACCTAATCCTTTGTTCTATCAACAACAGAAATTTGAAAATTTGAATGCACATCCTGACCTGAGTGAGATCTCCCTGATCCTTCACTTGTTTTTCCATTTCCCTGTAATTAGCACTGATTAGCACTGACTGACAAGCTACATGCCTGCAAGTTTACCCCTTTTAATAAAATACCTTTGGGAACACGGGCCAGATCTTCTTCCCCTTACACAAGAGCTGTTTGGGATGGTGTTATTTCATCTAAGGCACTGGGGGATTTTACTGTGGGTCAGGGTCCCCCACATTTGTGGCACTCAATATGGGGCCTGAAGGACATCCCTTCAGATTTCGTTCATGTCAGAAGGCCATGAGCCAAGCTGAGGAAAGCACATTCAAGTTGGGGAGAAAGGCACCATCATTCTAAGGTAAAGAACAGTAATACCCTTGAAATAAATCCTGCCAGGTGTGTTCACAGTATAAGGGAAGATTGTCAGCCAGTTTTTGTCAGCCATTTCAGGTTGTTTCTTTCCTCAGTATTCAACCATTCCACCTCAGATTTATAACTTTATGAATATTGAGGCAATTTGCTAAAACACCAAAGATGAGGCATTGACTCAGGTGACCGATCACCCCCTAGTGAGTCAGAGTCTTGGAAAGGTGTCTAGGGTCAATCCCTGAGTTATATAGGGGCCTCATAAGGACTCACATTTCACCAGTAATTGCTTTCTAGCTCCCCCAGGCAGGAGTGCCTAAGGATTGGCTATCTAAGCACCTGAAGCCCTACTGAGTACTGTGTGTGTGTGTGGGGGGGGGATAGCACCTGAGACAGGTAAGAGGGGACTCGATGGCTAAGGGGTAACTCCCTTGGAAGTCAATCCCCACAAGCAGTACATTTTCACCCATTATATAATTTCCTAGAAAGCTCTAGTAAGCATGAATTTGGAGGAAAGAAATGGTAAACTGAAGCAAGTCCTGCCAATTTTTTGGCATCAAGGAAAACATGGGAAGCAAAGTTTTTAAGAAGCAGGAAATTTGTTTCTAAGTAGTTCAGTAATTGCTCAAATACTCAGGTTGCAGAGTAAAGGGAAAAAAACTTTAATTGTATTTTTAAAGGTTGTAAACATCATTGCCCTTGGTTTACTGACAGTCTTTAGACTTAAAGGTCTGGGAGAAATTTAAAATGGAAACAAAAACCAAAAGGCTGGTCACTGCCCTCATGGGGACTGGAACGAGCAGGAGGCATGGCTGCCACCTCCACCTCAGCAGGTTTGACAAAGGCTTCATTACTTCTAGGTGCATCACCTCTGCCTGATGTGAATGCAAGGGATTCATCCCAGGACCAGGGAGAAAGTGGCATTGCCCCTGCCTTTTAACAACTGGCAGTGCCACTGCCTTTTAAATATTTTTAAATTTAATTTTATTGTTGTTGTATTACACCCCCTTTTTCTTACCCTCTATCCCCTTCCCCTCTCACCCACTCCCCACCAAAGTCAATCCCACCTGTTTCCATGTCCATGGTTCTTCCACAATTGATAAGCCTTTAACCAGACTCATCAAGAAAAACAGAGAGAGGACCCAAATAAAATCAGAAACAACAGAGGAGAAATCACAACAATACATCAGAAATACAAAGGATTATACAAGATTACCACAAACAAATATGTGAAAATAAATATGACAACCTGGGTGAAATGGGCAAATTACTAGAAACATATAATCCACCAAAACTGAATTAAGAAGAATCAGAAAGCCTGAAAAAAACAATAACTAGTAAAGTTAAAAGCAGTAATCAAAAAACTCCCAACACACAAGAGTCCCATACCACATAGCTACACAGGTGAATTTTACCAAACACTTAGAGAAGATTTAACTCCTATCCTTCTCAACTTATTCCAAAAAAAATCCAAGAAAAGAGAAGACTGTCAAACTCTTTCCATAAAACCAATATACTTCTAATCCCAAAACCAGGTCAAGACACAACTAAGAAAGAAAACTATAGGCCAATATCTCTGATGAACATAGATGCTAAGATTCTCAACAAAATATTGGTCAACCAGATCCAGCAATACATTAAAAAGATCATACACCATGGTCAAGTGGGTTTCATCCCAGGGATGTAAGGATGGCACAACATTTGCAAATCAATAAATGTAATACATGACAAACAAAATGAGAGACAAAAACCATACAATCATGTCAATAGATGCTGAAAAAGCAATTGATAAAGTACAGCAACCATTTATGATAAAAACACTCAGCGAAATGGGAATAGAGGGAGCATACCTCAACATCATAAAGGCCATATATGATGAAGCCAACATCATACTCAACAGCCAAAATGTAAAACTTTCCCCCTAAGATCAGGAAGAAGTCAAGGCTGTTCACTTTCTCTACTTCTGTTCAACATCATTTTGGAAGTTCTAGCCATAGCAATCAGACAAGAAAAAGGAATCAAAGGTATCTGAATTGGAAAGGAGGAAGTCAAACTGTCATTATTTTCAGATGACATGATAGTGTACATACAAAACCCAATAAATTCGAACAAAAACATACCAGCCCTAATAAATAAATTTAGTAAACTAGCTGGATATAAAGTCAATATTCAGAAATCAAAGGCATTTTTGTATATCAATAATGGAACATCAGAGATAAAAGCTAGAAAACAAATCCCATTTACAATAGCAATAAGAAAAATAATGTACTAGAAATAAACTTAACCAAGGAGGTAAAAGACCTGTACTCAGAAAACTACAGACCATTAAAGAAAGAAATTGAGGAGGATACAAATAAATGGAAGCATATACCATGTTCATGGATGGGAAGAATTAACATCATTAAAATGTCCATACCACCCAAAGCAATTTATAGAGTAATGTAATTCTAATTAAAATACCAATGACATATTTCACAGATCTAGAACAAATACTTCAAAAAATTATATGGAGCCAAAAATGCCCATGAATAGCTACAGCAATTGAGAAAGAAGAATAAGATAGGAAGAATCACAATACCAGATATCAAACTATACTACAAGGCCATTATAATCAAAACAATCTGGTACTGGCCTAAGAATAGACATATAGATCAATGGAACAGGATAGAGAGCCCAGAAATAAACCCAGGACTCTATGGTCAATTAATGTTCAACAAGGGCGAAGGAACATAAATGGAGTGCAAATAGCCTCTTCAACAAGTGATGTTGGGAGAACTGGATAGGGACATACAGAAAAATAAAACTAGACCACCAACTTACACCATACACCAGAATAAACTCAAGATGGATAAAGGACTTAAACATAAACTGTGACACCATAAAAGTCCTGGAGGAAAACATTGGAAGTAAAATTACAGATATCCTCCACAGAAATATGTTTACTGATACTTAACCAGGGACTGAGAAAATAAAGGCACAAATAAACAAATGGGACTATATCAAACTGAAAAATTTCTGTTCAGCTAAAGAAAACACCAGCAAAATTAAAAGGAAACCAAGTGTATGAAAAAACATATTTGCCAATGTAACCTTAGACAAGAGTTTGATATCCAAAATATACAAAGAACTTATGCAACTTGATACAGGGAGACAGACAGCCCAATTAAAAAATGGGCAAAATACCTGAACAGACACCTTCTGAGGAGGACATACAAAGGGCCCAAAGGCATATGAAAGAATGCTCAACATCACTAGCTATGGGAGAGATGCAAATTAAAACCACAAAAAGATACCACCTCACACCTGTCAGAATAGCCATC
Organism: Noctilio leporinus; assembly: GCA_004026585.1. Classification (NCBI taxonomy): domain Eukaryota; kingdom Metazoa; phylum Chordata; class Mammalia; order Chiroptera; family Noctilionidae; genus Noctilio; species Noctilio leporinus. Next base: position 3,012 of record PVIW01009673.1, on the reverse strand, counting down.
ATCAACTAATCATCAAACAACAAGTGCTGGAAAGGATATGGTGAAAAGAGAACCCTGGTACAGTGTTGGTGGGAAGGCAGAATGGTGCAGACACTATGGAAAACAGTATGGAGTTTCCTTCAAAAACTAAAATGGAACTGCCTTTTGTCTAGTGATCCCACTGCTTGGATTACACCCAAAGAACCCTGAAACACCAACTCAGAAGACCCTATGTACCCCTATGTCCACAGCAGTGCTATTTACAATAGCCAAGTATTGGAAACAGCCTAAGTGCCAATCCATGAATGAATGGATAAGAAAACTGGTACATTTACACAATGGAATTCTACTTACATAACAGAAAGAAAGAAGAAACTCCTACCTTTTGGAACAACATGCATGGAAGTGGAGGGTATTATGCTTAGTGAAATAAGTCAGTCACTGAAAGAAAAATACCATATGCTCTCACCCATCACAGGATACTAATGACCAAAACAAACAAGCAAAACAGAACCAGATACATGAATATAAGGAACAGACCTTCAGTGTGCAGAGAGGAGGGGGATGGGAGGGAAGGAGACAAAGAAGGGGAGCAGTTTAGTCAAGGAACTAGCGTGGATGATCCAGGGGCATGGACAACAAGTAGTATTGACATTTCGGAGACAGGAAATGGGAGGGTGGGGAAGGGGAGAGCATAGGAGGGAAATGGGATAAATGTAATGCAACAATAATAAAATAAAATTTAAAAAATTAAAAATAAATTTAATATTTTTTAGTTCACTAATTGAATGGAGATACACACAAAAAAGTGAGATTATATTTCAGAGTATATTGAGGCTCAGAAAAGACCTGTGAGAATTTTATTAATGTCTTTAAAAAGACTTTTCCAAAATGTTTGGCTTTTTATTGATGGCTTGAGCAGAAACAATTTTCTTGTTGATCTGAATTGTTTCAGGCAGTGGAAGTATTGTTAAGGTTACATTAAAAACAGCTTTTAAAACTGTCACATAAAATTATTTTTAAATTAAAATTTTCCTGAAAATTTCACAATGTAAAAGACTATTAACAATTTTCACATATTAATAGAAGTACACACATAAAATGCAATTTTAAAATTAAGTTCAAATCTTAAAAATGATCAGACTATCAAAATAAGCCCAAGTGATTCAAAGAAGCTGAAAAAGCTTTAAGCACACAAATTACTAAAAAAATGATAGCTTTCTCTTGGTCCAATTAAAGAATTCAGAGGATCGTGAAGATGGTGACAGAGTAGAGAGCAGTGCTGATGGTATTCTCCAGTACCAAAGCAGCTAAAGGACAAGATAGGGAGCGTGAGACATCTTCAGGACCCTAGGAATTGGAACAGGCGGCATCTGGACACAGGGGAGCACAGCCCAGAGGCAAAGGAGGCCAGCAGGACAGTAGGTGAGGTGTTCCTGACCGACCAGCCGGCAGGCCGAGGTTGGCTCTGGGCAGTGGTGGCTCTGCCCAGAGGGGTGCATTTGACTGAGGCCAGCTCCGGGCTCCCTGGTGACTGGAAGTCTCAACAGTGAAGTGCGGGCAGCAAGGGCAAGCACTGTAGGGAACTCGGAATTGAACTCTTGCATGGGAGGGGCTGTGTGAGAGACTCAGTCCGGCTACAGGGAGGGAAGGCTCCCCGTGGGACTAGAGGAGGAGGAGAAGAGTCCTGTGGGAAGCCGGAGCTGAGGAGCAGGAAGTGCACCGGCAGGGCAGTGAGAGGGCCGAAAACGGTGCTTCTGGGCCACTGGAGAAACAGCAGCCAGAAGCCCCTGCGAGGGGGGAGGCCCAGCCCTGTGCAACCACACAGGCCCCCGGGCTCCACAGAAACTCCAAAAGGTGAGCCAGAGAACCAGCATGCTGGGAACTAGTAGCCGGGGCAACTGACCCGCCATTGACGGAGACAAAGGCCGCACTGCCCAAGCCTAGGAGGGGCTCATCACAGAGCCCACTTAAAGGGCTCCACAGAGAGCTAGTTGGCTTGGAGGAGTGGTGCCCGCCCCAGAAGGGCAGGACAGTGTAGGCGGACCCCAGACAGTGTTGATGGACAGGGGCGGCCTCCTCCCTGAACTACTGGGGTGGGGCCAGTCGTCACAGGGACCAGAAAAATTGCGGGCTGCCCTGCAGAAGTGCTGGGTGCGTGTCCTGGGCAGGAACCTCCACCAGGAGTCAGAGGGGGCACCCTACGGGCTCCAGAACACAGACAGCCCTAAAACCCAGCCAGGCTGTGGAAGGCCCAGCCTACCTGGGGGCGGACATTCACAATCAGCCCTACTGTGACAATCAGAGGCCCTGCCAAGCACCAAGACTGGCTAGAATATAGAATATAGACTGTAAAGTCCTGACCAAGAAAAAGAGGCAGCATCAGGAAAGGGATTGCTGCCAATCTCAAGCACCTGAGTTATACTGAGAGCAATATGAACTATTAATCCCCAACATATCCTTTGCAAAAGATACTTCTCACATATTGTTAATCCCCCCCATACCTCAATCCACCTAAATACCCAAGACCCTCCCCCTACTCTGGAATTAAAGTCTACTCACTCTGTGACTATAACGAATTCCCAGTCTTCAATCTAAGTATTCCTCCCTTCCCCAGCCTTTCTAACACTTTCTTTGTTCTTTTCTTCCTTCTTCTCCTTTTTTTTTTTTTTTTTAATAATTTTTTCTTTTCCTTTTCTTCCTGGTAAAGCCCACAGGTCCTGGCTCCACCTGGATCAATCAGAAGTCATAAAGGGGGAACACACAGCTAAAACCTTTCTTTATTAATATTGATCTCTTTGTGTCTTGTGACTTTCTCCCCCCCTTCTTCTTTTTTTTTTTTTCCTTCCTTTCTTTCTTTCTCCTTTCTTTTCTCCCTGATAAAACCCACTGGTCCTGGCTCCACGTGGACCAAACAGAGACCATAAAGGGTGAACAGACACCTAAACCTTTTCTTTATTAATATTGATTTCTCTTTCTCTTATGACTTTCTCCCTTTCTTTCTTTCTTTCTTTTTTTTTTTTTTTCTGCTAA
>PVIW01009672.1:11590-50233 GCA_004026585.1 Noctilio leporinus | reverse complement strand
TCCCTGGAGTTCTTTGTAATTTCCCTGGAGTTCTTTGTAGTTCTCCTGGAGTTGTTTACAGTTTTCTTTGATGTGGCTGAGCTCACTGAGCTTCTCTATCATCATTCTTTTGAATTCCGTATCTGCTATTCCAGGTGCCTCTGTTTCATTTTGTGTTCTTTCTGGAGATTCTTCCTTTCCCTTTGGTGATGGACTGATTTGTTTTTTCCCCATCAGATAACCTTTTTATAACATGATCTTTTTAGGTTCCTAAAAACTGCTGTGTTATGTCAATCCGTGTTATAAGAAACAAAGAACTTTTTTTTTTTTTTTTTTTAAAGATTTTATTTATTATCTCCAGAGAGAGAGGGGATGGGAGAGAGGCAGGGAGGGAGAGAAACATCAACGTACGGTTGCCTTTCACCTGCCTCCAGCCATGGACCTGGCTGGAGACCTGGCTTGCAACCTGGTTATGTGCCCTGGCTGGGGATTCGAACCAGCGACCTTTGGGTTCGCAGGCCGGCACCTTATCCACTATGCTACCAGCCAGGGCCAAAAAAAAAAAAAAAAATGAAACAAAGAACTAATACAAAAAAAGGTGTTAGGTTCCAAAAAAATTGTATTTTTATAATTAAGAAAACTATCTTTATTAAAGCAATTTTCACAAAAAGTATAACATATTAATATGTATTATATAATGTTTTCTTCATCATCACTACTAAGCACCACTAACCAAGGGAGTTTTCTTTTTAACAAGAGATCTTCATTCTCTCAACTTCAGCATTATCTTGACTTCTATCCTGTACTTTTTGCAAAAGATCTGTTATTTTAGATTGCTTGCTTTTAGCTGAGAGATCTTTGTAAATTTCATTATATGGTGCTAAGCACTTGTGAAGTTCTCTCGTTAACTCTGAGCTTCTTTCAGTGGAAGGATCTTCATTTAGGAAATAGAGCTCCCACTGTTTGGCTAAGTGTATGCCTTTCTTTACGCTTGTTAGAATAATGTGTTTAACTTTATTTTTTGCTCTTTAAAGCTCTTATTGCATTCTATATTGTTCAGGGACTTCCCCAGTTTTGAATGAGATATGTTTTGCTCTTATGACACTCCGTGTTGTTCAGGGGTTTCTCTAAGTCTCATGCTGTGTTAGAGTGAAACCATGTTCTAGGATGCCATGTTGTATGAGGGTTTTCCCAATTCTTGGACCGTGCTAAAGCAAAACTGTTATAGAAGTGCCATGTTATACAGGGGTTGCCTGCACCTACTATATAAGCCCCAACCTCCTCAATAAATTTCCAAACAGTATATATGTATATTTACAGAACATACATCTTAAACACTGTTTTAAAATAGTGAACTCTACCCCCTGTAATAATGTTTTGAATGTGAACGCTTTGAATATTAATTAGGAAGATCAAAGTGAATGATTTTACTAATATATCCAAACTTTGAGGCAATCAGTTTTACTAGAAATTTGTCAAATAATGGGTTTAAACAGTTAATAAAAATGTAAAATAAAAAAAGTACTCAAACTGGTTTATGACATAGGAATGGGGAAATACTGCCAGTTTTCTTCACAAAAGAATAAACATACATCATTCACAAATATTTGAGAAAATAGTCAACCTCACTTTGATCAAATTAAACAGAATGATACAATTTTAACAAATAAAATGGTAAGGAAGTTTAAAAATGAGACTAATCATTCTGGAAGCCTATGGCAAGACAGCTACGTCTGTAAAGTATAGATAAAAGTTCAAATCAGCACAACCTTTTTGGAAAACAATGTACAAAATTATTAAGAGCCTTTAAAGTGCCTCAAAAACCATTATATAGATATGATCAAGTGTATGGGATCAGAACAAGCCTCCCCAAAATGAGCTACTCTGGCATATGAATTATCTTAAGTTGAAGGTAATAAAACTCCTACGGACTCATGAAAAACTTTTCCCTCTCCCTTAAAGAATTTAAATTAGGGGCTTTGTCCATAATAAGAGTTATCACCAAAAAATAACTTTTTTTGAGCTATCTATCTGGCAGGGCAAATTACTATACTAATCACTGAAGACCAGCTCTTCTTTACTGTCCTGCAATGACCTTCCTTCTCTCTGAAGTCCCAAGGCACCTTAACCTCATTCCTTATCTCAGAATGTCACATATCCCTTCTTTTCTCTTTCTGGTTTTGAACCTCTCATAGATGTCGGGGCTGTGACTCTCTTATGTATGTGAGTTTCCCATGTATATGCATATAATTAAGTTTGGTCATTTCCTCTTGTTAAATCTGTCTCATGTAGATTAAACTATTAGACCAGCTGCAAGAACCTTAAAGGTAGAGGGAGTTTCTTCCTCCCCAATACAATCATAGGCAAAGTTTAACAAAAATATCTGTTCATCACATTGTTATAACAGTGAAAAATTAGTAATCTGGAAGTGAAATAACTGGGAAGTGGTTCCATTAATTATGAGCTCTAAGACAAATTACTACGTTCCTAATTAAGATGATCTTTATAAAGTATTTTTTAACAATTTAGGAAAATGCTTATGAAATCATCTTAGTAAAAAATGCAATGAACCAATTAATCTATCAATTCATCTAACAAATATTTATTAAAATATCTATTTTATGCCAGATGCTGTACAAGGTTCAGAAGATCCAGCAACAAGCAATATTGGCATGGCCAATATTGGATATCACAATATGGTCTGATAATGCTACCATAGGCATTAGCACAGGTGCTACAAGTACACAGAGGAAGAATATTTTGTATAGCGTGGTAGGTCAGGGAACACCATGACTGCACATCTAAACTGAGATCTTATGTATAAAGAGGAGCTAGCTAGGCAGAAAGAATGTTTCGTGAAGGGATATGAGCGTGTGCGAAGAAGGAACATGGCCTGTTTAAGGAGCTGAAAGTTAAGTGAGTGAGACTAAAGAGTGCGCAAGACAGCCAATGGAAAGAGAGAGAGAGAGAGGGGACTGGGAGAGAGGGAGGGAAGGAGAGAAGAAATGGAGGGGGAGACGGTGACAGATGGGGGAGAGAGGGGGAGAGAGGGAGAGAGGAAGGAGAAAGGAGGGAGAAGGAGAGAAATATCAATGTGAGAGAGATACATCAGTTGGCTGTCTCTTAAATGCCCCCAACCAGGGACCCAGCCCACTAGCCAGGCATGTGCCCTAACTAGGAATCAAACCAGCAGCCCTACAGTTCACAGGTCAGCGCTTAATCCACTAAACCACACCAGCCAGGGCTATTTGGGCATTCAAAAAATATTTTTTTTCTTCCCTTGGAAAACTTCTAGCACTAAATCATAATTTTCCTCTGCTTCGAAAAAAAGTAAACTATCAAATACCATTATGTTTATAAATTATAGATGGGCATAGGAATAGGCATCCTGTCAAAGTAATATATTCAAATAAAAGGAAAAAAGTTAACCTGATTATTCATTTTACTACCATCTTGCTGCGAAATTTTTCTAACAAGATAGTCAATTTTTTTATATAAAAAAAATTTTGCCTAGGATTCAGCTATATAGATATATACTCTAGTTGCTACTGAAAATAAACCATTCAAATATGTATGAAGCACTCCACTAAGTACTGAAGATACAGTGAATTCACAATGCAATGTAAAGTGTTAATGAAAATAAGTAATAAGTGCTAAGAAAAAACACAGAAAGGAAACACTACAAGGTCTATCACCTGAAATCTTTTGTTCGAACTTTTGCTTCCTTGAACCTGTAAGTATTTCTCTACTATTAAGACAGCCAAATATAAAAGAGTAATAATTCAGCTTAAATTTTAAATTAGACATCTGAAGACCTTAGCATAAACTATATTAAAAAGCCTGATGTTCTATTATTGGAGGCTGGCTTTATGGGAAAAAAAGGAAAAGGTCTGTTGTTTCAAAGGGCAAGAGGCTTTAATGGACTCAGCATAGAGTGAATGATGCGTATTTATGTAACAGCAGTTTTTTCCTCCAAAACTTATAAAATTATGAACCTAGAACACTATCAAATGTAAAATACCATGCAAAAACAAAAGTGCTATAAAGACATTTTCAGACATGCAAAGATGAAACAATCTGTTACCATACTGCAACTTCCACACTGAAAGAAATGCTAAAAGAAGTCCTTTAGGCAGAAGAAAAATGATAGCAGATGGAAATATGGAAAGAAGGAATGAAGAGCCCTGGAAGGGGTAACCACATGGGTAAATACAGAAGCCCTTTTCTTTTACTATTTAAATCTCTTTAAAATATAGGTTTTTTAACAAAAATTAAAATTTATTGTGGGGTTTATAGCATACAGGGTATGAGAAAAGTAGGCTTACATTTGTATGGAAAATAGAACAATAATAATAATAATATAAGCATAAACTCTGTGTTTCACATACGACTATAAACCTACTTTTTGCCCCACCCTGTATATAAAAGAAAAAATCACAACTGTATTATAAGGCCTGGACAGGAGATGAAAGCATATTATTGTAAGGTTCTTTTACTATTAGTGAAGTGGTATATCATTTGAAGATAGACTATATTAAGATAAAAAAAATAGAGTCACCCTGGCTGGTAGCACAGTGGATAAGGTGCCGGCCTGCAAACCCAAAGGTCACAGGTTCGATTCCCCAGCCAGGGCACATAACAAGGTTGCAAAACAGGTCTCCAGTCAAGTCTGTGGCTGGAGGCAGGTGAAAAGCAACCATACATTGATGTCTCTCTCCCTCTCTGCCTCTCTCTCTTCCCCTCTTTCTAAAAATAATTAAATAAAATCTTAAAAAAAAAAAAAAGTCATAAAGTAAGTCCAAAAGGCGACTGGAGAAAGGAGATAAACAGGTAGGACAAGAAAACACAAAGAGCAAGACAGATTCAAACTTAACCATATTAATAATCACATGAAACGTAAATGTTCTAGAGTTCCAATTTAAAGCACAGATTATTAGAGAGAAAAAAAGGGGGCAAGACCCAAGTAAATGCTGCCAATGCACTTTAGATATAAAGCCACAAGTGATTAAAAAGTAAAAGGATAGAAAAGGATATACCATGTTAACAGTTAAAATTTGAAAGGTGGAGTGGCCATATTAAATCTGTTAAAGTAGATTTCAGAGCAAAGATTTGCCAGGGAAAAGGAGGACATTTCATAACCATAATGGGAAAACTTAAAACTGTGTTTATTACAGATGATTTAATTGTCTACAGACAATTTAATTATCTATAGAAAACCTGATGGAATTTTATAAAGCTACTAGAAGTCAGTTTTAGCAGGGATTTGAGATTAATATTTAAATTTTTCTGTATTTCTACATACTAGTAATGAAAAATGGAAATTGAAAAAATAACATCACAACTATGAGACATAAGGATAAAGCTAACAAAAGGAGTATAATATCATCTGTAAAAATTATAATATATTCTTAAGAAAAGTTGAAGCCCACCTACATGAATTATATATTTTGTTCATGGGTCAGAAGACTCACTATCATTCAGGTGTCAATTTGCCCCCAAATAAATGGATATATTAAAAAATAATCCCAATAAAAACCTCAGAAGGATTTTTTTGTCAAAATCAACAAGCTAATTTTATTTATTTATATATTTTAAATATTTTATTTATCATTTTTTAGAGAGTGGAAGGGAGAGAGGCAGAGACGGAGAAAGACATCAATGTATGGTTGCCTTTCACCTGCCTCCAGCTACAGACTTGGCTGGAGACCTGCTGGAGACCTGGTTATGTTGCCCTGGCTGGGAATCGAACCAGTGACCTTTGGGTTCACAAGCGCCTTATCCTCTGTGCCACGAGCCAGGGCAAATAGCTGATTTTAAAATTGCTAAAGAAAGGCAATGGGTGGGTGGGGAGGGGGACAGAGGGGAGCAAAAAGGGGATGGATGTAATACAACAACAATAAAATTAAAAAAAAAAAAAAAGAAGAAGAAGAAGAAGAAAGAAAGGCAAAGGATCTAGAAAAGCCAACAACTCTGAAAAAGAAAATTAGAAGGAAAGGAGAAAGTTGGAGGGCTAAGGCTATATAATTTCAGGAATTGTAATGATCAAAATAGTATGGTTCTTATGCAAGCCACACAAATATATTAACTAAACAGAAAAGATAGTCCAGAAGTAATGCCCACATATTTATGAACAATTGATTTTTGACAAAGGGAAAGGATTGGAGAAAGTATAGCTTTTCAGCAAATGGTACTATAACAACTAGAAATCCATGTAAAAATGCATATGGATTTGGATCCATACTTTCTGCAATATGCAAAAATTAACCAAAAATGGATCATAGATCTAAATTTAAAACTTAATATAAAACCATCTAGAAGAAAACATAGGAAAAGATCTTTGTGACCCTGGGTTAGAGAAAAAGTTTGTTAGATACACTACCAAAAATAAATCCATAAAAGAACAAACAGATAAATGGGACTTAACCAAAATAAAAAACTTCCATTCTTCAAAAGACACTACTAAGAGAATGAAAAGTCACAGACTTGGAGGAAATCTTTCCAAAGCATATATCAGGTAAAGAACTCTCAAAATTCAACAACAAAAAAACAATTTTGTCCCCAAAATGGGCAAAAGATTTGAATAAGCCCATGAAAATATGCTCAACTTCATTAGTCATTAGCAAAATGCATATTAAAACCACAAGGAGATGCCACTACACGCTGATTAGAATGGTTCAAATTAAAAAGACTGACTATGCCCTGGCCAGGTACCAAATAGATCAAGTGGTTAGAACATCATCCCAATACGCCAAGGTTGTGGGTTCAGTCCCCGGTCAGGACACATACATATGAGAATCAATAGATGAATGCATAACTAAGTAGGACAAGTATGTGTCTCTGTCCCTCTCTCTTCCCCTCTTTCCTCCCCCTTCCTTCCCTCTCTTCCTCTCTCTTCCCTTCCTCTCTCTCTCTCTCTCAAATCGGTGATTAAGGAAACTGACCACACCAAGTACAGATGAGGATGTGGAGGAACTAGAACTCCCATATACTGCTGATGTGAGATGGTAACGACCACTTTGGAACGCAGTTTGACAGTTTCTTAAAAGTTAAACACATACCTAGCATATGATCTGGTCATTCCACTCCTAAGTATATTCTCAAGAGAAAACATAATAAATGTTCATACAAAGGTTTGTAAATGAATGTTCATAGCAGCTTTATTTATAATAACCAAAAGCTGGAAGCAACCCAAGTGTCCATTAACAAATAAATCGCTTTGGGGGGAATGGGTGGGTGGGGAGAGGGACAGAGGGGAGCAAAAAGGGGATGGATGTAATACAACAACAATAAAATTAAAAAAATAATAATAATAGGCCCTGGCTGGTAGCACAGTGGATAAGGCGCCGGCCTGTGAACCCAAAGATTGCAGGTTCGATTCCCCAGCCAGGGCACATAACAAGGTTGCAAACCAGGTATCCAGTCAGGTCTGTGGCTAGAGGCAGGTGAAAAGCAACCATACATTGATGCCTCCCTCTCTGCCTCTCTCCCTTCCCCTCTTTCTAGAAAATGATGAAATAAAATCTTTAAATAATAAATAAATAAAATAAAATAAGTAATAAATCATAATATATCTATATAATGGAATACTACCCAGCAATAAAAGAGTATGACCTACTGATACATGCAATAACATGGATGAATCTTCTGCAGATGAAAGAGTACATACTCTGAGATTCCACTTATATAAACCTCTAGAAAATGCAAATGAATCTGTATAGTTACAAAAAGTATACTAGTGGCTGCTTCAGGATGAGGGGTAGGAAGAAGTAAAAAGAAGTATGTATGAAGAAACTTACAGGGTCAATGGATATGTTCACTATCTTGACTATGGTGATGGTTTCACAGGTATATATACCTGTCAAAACTTATTACATTGTACATTTTAAATATTGGCAATGTGTTATTTTTACCTCAGTAAAGCTGTTAAAATAATAAAATATGGGATATAAAGGCACTATCATCCTTCTCTCCCTTCCTTTTATTTGACAAGAACAATAAGAGCCAGGATCTGCTTCTAGCTAGCTTTACCGGCCAGAGGTATTAAGCGTAAATAAACACTTTCTCTTGGATTCCATTTCTCCTGGCACTGGAGAATGTTTATTAGAGCCTAATGATAAAACTTACTTCTCTTTACATCCCAGTGGTAAAAATGCAAATCTGGGCAATAGGAATGAGGATGGGGGTAGCCTGTGGCATCCTTCAATGATAAATGAAATAGATGCTTTGTAAAAAGCTATTAGGTCTTACAGACTTACTGACTTTTTAGAGTTAAGTAATGGATTTAGGTCACACTGCCATCCATTGTCCTAAGAGGTTGTTATTATTATTATTGTTGTTTTGGTGACCTCTTGTAGAGTAGAAGAGTCAAGCCCTGGTTTGAGTATGCTAGTTCCCCCCTGCTAAAATTCCATTTACTCACATTTCCTTTTCACCCAAATCCTTAAAACCCAAGTTTATTATACCTTTAAAAACATTAAAACATGCCAGCGAAAAACCACATGAAAGAATAATAAATGCACCATTTAAAACTATGTGAATTCGTTGAAGAAATAATCATGTCCCATTGGGGAATCACAACATTTTAGAATTAGAAAGGATCTAAGAGTTCATCAAATCTAAGGCCCTAACAGATGGGCAAATCCCCTTACAACATGCCCATCACGTTGCTCCCTATATTTTCCACGCACAGCCTCCTCAAAAGGCAAGCTTTCAGGAAGCCCTGTCAGCATCAGCCCAAAGTATTCCTTCCCTTGATTTCTTCCCAATGATACTAATTCTTCTAACACTAAACAAGTTTTTTTCCTTCTGCCCCATACAACTTTTCAGACGTTGAAGGTGCATTAATTTACTCAACTTTCCCCTCTACATTGCAAAGTCTTGTATTGGGCATTGTTCAGGGTACAGAGACAAATGAAATTTGAATCCTGCCTTTATAAGCTCTTAATCAAATAGGAGATTTGATTAATTATAAAATGTACTACAAACATAAACGTTAGAGAGAAATACTGAGAAAGTATAGTAAGAGTTCAGGAAAGGGAGAGATTAATTCAATCTATGGAAGGGATCAAAAAATCAGGCAAAGCTTCCTAAGTGTTATCTAACACTTGAAGTGGTCCTTCAAAATGGACATATCCGCTAAGAAGGGAACACTGAAGTGGAGTCTTGAGGTTAAGAGTTTGGACACTAGAAATACACTGCCAAGTTCTGAAGCCTAGCTTTGCCGCTCCCTAGGCTGCTATGTGCCCCTATTTTCACCTTATATAAACTATAAAAATAGATACGAGAAGTCAACACGGGAAAAATAATGAGAACAGTAGCACTTAGCATTTTATATGTGTTTCTGTTATTATTGAGGAAATAGTAAAGACAGAGTTGTAGAGGTGAGAAGGAAGTAAACCTGTCTTGATAAAAGCAAATAGTCCAGTTCAGTTTACACACCCTTCCTTTTTCTGCACTCCCCACCCGCAATATCCAACCAGGTATAAATGTTAGCATAGAACTTGACATGTGGTAGATATTAATAAATCTTCACTCCTGCCATTCCCCTTTCCCTTTTATTTCCCTTCATAGTTCTGGTCTGCACTTTGCCTGAGGCAGTTATATTTCACCTTGCATTATAACTATTTGTTATTACATCACCTGCCTCTTGTATGCTTTCTGAGGGCAACGGTTATCTTGTATATCACAGCCCTGGTTCCCAAATCTGGATGAGCACAAGAAGCTCTTGGCAGAACTTTAAAAATACGTAAGCTGTTTGTGAGGATCAACCAGACCTAGAAATTAGAATTTCCAAGGGTATTCTCAAGGACAGAAATATATATATATTTAAAAGCTACAGGAAATTCTTAATCAGCCTATCAGTAAATCCCATATTCGAGAACCAGTTACCTATAGCAGCTAATCATAAAGTAGGTGCACAATACCTATTTTCATGGACTGAAAAATGGAAGATTAGGACCTAAAACTAGATTGAAGCCATGCTGGAAAGTACTAATGTCAAGCTGAATTGATACAATACAACTTTAAACTTCAAAATAACAATTCCTCATGAGAAGCTTTATCTCAAAGGTACCTTCATACCCTTTCACTAGACATTAATATGCATTTTTAAAAATCAGAGATGGTTAAGAACATGCTAAAATCAAATTTTACATATTCACTTAAAATAAGTGTTCAGTAAGTGTTAACCAATTATGTAAAAACCTGCAATAAAATATATTATTTTGATATTGATTTGTTTTTTGTCACATGACCATTACAAAGTAATGCAAAAAACAAACAAATTCACGTTTAATGTGATCTTTCTAGTTGCAAGATCTAAAAGGAGTTCATATTTTTAAACTGACAGTGAACAAAAGAATATTCCATTCATAGCCCTGGCTGGTAGCACAGTGGATAAGGTGCCGGCCTGTGAACCCAAAGGTCACAGGTTCGATTCCCAGCCAGGGCAACATAACTAGGTTGCAAGCCAGGTCTCCAGCCAGGTCTGTGGTTGCAAGCAGGTGAAAAGCAAACCATACATTGATGTCTCTCTCCCTCTCTGCCTCTCTCTTCCCCTCTTTCTAAAAATAATAAAATCTTGAAAAAAGAATATTCCATTCAAATGCTTCACTCTATTTTCTATTATGGGTACTGGTATGGCAGCTAAAAACATTTTTTTTTTTTTTTAAGATTTTATTTATTATTTTTAGAGAGAGGAGAAGGGAGAGAGGCAGAGAGGGAGAGAGACATCAATGTATGGTTGCGTTTCACCTGCTTCCAGCTACGGACTTGGCTGGAGACCTGGCTTGCAACCTGGTTATGTGCCCTGGCTGGGGAATCGAACCAGTGACCTTTGGGTTCGCAGGCTGGCACCTTATCCACTGTGCTACCAGCCAGGGCTTGAATATTCTTAATAATTCTGAAATGCCACTGTGCCACTAGCCAGGGCAAAACATTCTTTATTTAATTTTATTTATTATTTTTAGAGAGTGGGGAAAGGAGAGAGAGAGAGAGACATTAATGTATGGTTGCCTTCCACCTGCCTCCAGCTACAAACGTAGCTGGAGACCTGGCTTGCAACCTGGTTATGTGCCCTGGCTGGGGAATTGAACCAACGACCTTTGGGTTCATAGGCCAGTGCCTTATCCACTATGCCACCAGCCAGGGCCCTAGGAACATTTTTTCATGTAGATCTAAAAAAGTTAAAAACAAAAACTAATAATCATAGAACTTTCATTTTAAAGCTAATTCTCCAGTACCAAGTTCCCACTAAAACAGCAATATATTGCAGTTAAACTAATACCAGGTATAGAAGGGAACTTTACACCCTCCCCTCCCCATCTCAACTCAGCCTCTTTTGGAAGCACTAACTTGAATTTCTAAGATCCTATTGCTGTTTGTTATCCAAGTAACCAGGGAAAAATATATAAACTGCTCAGAGCTGTCATTCTGAAATATTTTCCAGGAGTCTGAACTCTTTCTTGGGCTACAGCTAAAGGGCATGTGTCAAATTTATCTGAAATACATCCAAATCATAATGTACAGTAAGTAAATATTTACTCTTTTATAATTCCTCATCCTTATTCAGACTACCAATCAAATCATCAAGATTTATACATTTTCCCCTTAAGATGTTACACTACCACTAATGAATACTATCCCTCAAAGACTGATAATAAAAGGAAACTTTGACCAACAGTTTAGATTCAAGTAAATATTGCAACGGGTTTTCAAAAGATAGTTGATGATGGCAGAAACCTCTTTTTAAATATTTAAAAAATGGATAATTGTAATTTTCCTGGAGTGTTTTAGGTTAGCTTTTTAGTGCTCCAGGGGAAAAAACCTGACAAGATTGGCAAGATTATTTACATTTGATAAAAATAAAATTCAGCCCTGGCTGGTGGCACAGTAGACAAGGCACTGGCCTGTGAACCCAAAGGTTGCTGGTTTGATTCCCCAGCCAGGGCACATAACCAGGTTGTAGGCCAGGTCTCCAGCCAGGTCTGCAGTTGGAGGCAGGTGAAAGGCAACCATACATTGCTGTTTCTCTCCCTCTCTGCCTCTTTCCTGTTCCATCCTTCTAAAAATAATAAAATCTTTTAAATTAATTAAAATAAAATCTAATGTTACCCTGGCCAGTGTAGCTCAGTTGGTTGGGCATTGCCCTACAAACCAAAAAGTCACCAGTTTAATTACCAGTCAGGGCACATGCCTGGGTTGTAGGTTTGGTCTCTAGTCAGGGCGAGTACGGAAAGCAAACAATTAATGTTTCTTTCTCACACCAATGTTTCTCTCCCTCTCTTTCTCCCCACCCCCCCAAATAAATAAATAACATAACATAACATAATAAAATACAATCTAATGTTGCCAAGATGTAGAAAAATCAGCATCCTCATACTCTGTTGTTGGAATATACATTGGTATATGCGCTTTTGAAGAAAACTGGGCAACATCCACCAATTTTTAAATATATACTAACCTTTGACATATGAGCCCACTGTTTGGAATTTATCCTATGGGTATACTTGCAAAAATACACAATGACAAAAAGATGCTTACTGCAGCATTCTTTGTAATAACAAATTTCACAGAATTTATATGTCTACCAATAAATGAAAAACTAGGTAAATTTCTTACAACAAGAATACACACAGGCATTTTAAAAATAAAGAATATCTATAAGTGATAATATAAAAATTTAAAGATGTAAGTTAAAAAATCTATGATGTGATAAAAATACTCATATACACACATAAACACAGAAACATTATATAATACATATACATATGTATTTGTATAACAATTTTGGAAAAACAAAAGGAACATTAAAAGGAAGTGACTCTGAGGAATAGAACTAAGGGTAAGGAAGAAAGAAAGATTTGGTAAATGTTAAAATTTGCCATCCAGCTATAATATTAAAAAGCATATGATAATACCTTAAATATTTGTCATATTATTATAAAATTAAACATACATCTGTCCTATGACCTAGCAATTCCCCTCTGAGTGACTGACCCAAAAGAAATGCAAAAGGTATGACCACAATGTTCACAGAAGCCTTTTATGGTAGTCCCCAACAAGAAAAAATTCAAATGTTCATCAATAGGAGAATGGATAAATAAAGCAGTGAATTTAAAAAATGGAATATTACTTAGCAATAGAAAGAATGAACTGCGGATACAAGAAAAATTGGATGAATCTTCTAGACATTCCACAAAGTAAAAGAAGCCAGTGACATGTGGGGTAGTGGGTGGGTGGGGAAGGGGACAGAGGGGAGTAAAAAAGGGATGGATGTAATACAACAACAATAAAATTAAATGTAAAAAATTAAATGAAATTAAATTAAAAAAAATAAAAAGAAGCCGGAGACAAAAGAGTACATATATACATGAACAATACATGATTCCATTTATATGAGGTTCTAGGAGCAGCTGAACTAATCTTAACGATGATAGAAGTAAAAAAAGTCTTGGCTTTGCCTCCCTGCATAACCACAAAAAAGAATTACAACTAAAGCTCAAAACAAATAACACCCAGAACTGTCAGATAATCGAACTGTGTGGACATCTCCCAACCCAGGATTTAAAGAAGCCACAGTCTTCCAACGGGTAGGAGAGGCAGAGGTGTGGAGACAGGCTGGAGATGGGGTGTGGCGTGCAGAGGCTGCAGTGGCAGCAGCAAGTTGATGACAATCTGGGTTTTTTCAACCTTTTGGCTATTATGAATAACGCTGCTATAAACAATTTTGTTGTGGCGAGAACTGCACATTTTATTATATGAAAATTACATACCTCAATTTTAAAAAAAGAATATGATATGAGAAATCATACTGTTACTACAAAACATGATTTCTGAGTATTTCAGTGAGTGGCAGGACAAAAATATCCCAGAATAGCAAGCCAATTATAATAAAAACGTGTTCTTTCAGGGGAAAAAAAAGATATATGTCAATAAAAGCACGTAACTGAAATGTCACATTCATCTCCTGGCAAAACAGAAGTTTTCCATATGAGAGTGAGGAAACTGTCTGAAAGGACAGTGTAAATCACTGTTCTCAAATGCAAACTGTGCCTCTGGCTTCAGTGACCATACCACAAAAATATTTATTATCACCCTGGCTTCTCTACGTCCCATTAGCAACAAAAACAACACTGAAATATGACCTAATTCTTTGGAAGGATAACGGAAACAGTTTCATCTCTTTACCAATGGCAGAAAAAACAGTTCAAAAATCACATCTGTATAGCATTGGGTACAGTATTTACATAGAGGTATTAATGCCTTGTGGCTGTCATACCAAAAGGAAAATTATGTTCTCTACCAATTAAAGAATGTTCGTTTCCTGAAAGGGTTATAAATTACTTTTCATACTGTGATACAAACAAGGGATTAATTACTAGCAGCAAACATTATGGAACTCTTTTGTAGAAATGGTGGGAGAGTACTCATTAGTAATTACTCTGTTCTTACTCTGTTTTGGGGACTCTGCTTTCCACTTTACATATACATATTTCCTAATTTAATCCACACAACAACCCTATAAAGTATTTTTATTCCCACTTTGCAAATTTAAAAAATAAGGATCAACAAAGCAATATATAATGAAAAGGGTGAAAAGGCTACTAAGGTCAAACCCAAGACTGCTCACACAGAACATGTACCTGCAGTTGAGGCTCATCCCCTTACATCTTCGTCTCCATTCACAGCCCTGCTCCTAAAACCTTACCTGCACTATCGTTGTTACTTTCTCAT
Organism: Noctilio leporinus; assembly: GCA_004026585.1. Classification (NCBI taxonomy): domain Eukaryota; kingdom Metazoa; phylum Chordata; class Mammalia; order Chiroptera; family Noctilionidae; genus Noctilio; species Noctilio leporinus. The sequence continues at coordinate 35,521 of PVIW01009672.1, read as the reverse complement.
TTCTAATCCTGTCCAAATTTCCATGTGCTTCCATGCAAAACATTTCGCTAAAATTGCTCCAAGATTGCCAATGACTTGGTAATAGTCAAATCCAAAGGCCACCTCTCATCCTTTACTGAGCTAACTTTTCTGGCCCTGAGTTCTTACTTTTTGAAACACTCTCCCTCCATGGATAACTGACCATTTCTTCTCTTTATTCTTAAATGTCTCCTCTTCTCTACCGGCAACTTTCATTTTTATAGCCCCTAGGGTTTTATCCTTGATCTTTGTGCTAGATTTGCTAACCCAGTATGACACATAGTATTTCCTCTAATTGAGAAACTATTTAATAGTCTCAATGAATGAAATGCAGGAACTGACTCCTGCTTACAGCATTCACTGGGCTTACCACAGATCCTGTCACCCTGAAGCAGGTGAATGAAGAATAACATAAAGTCCTTTTGAAGACTCTCTGTAATGGTGCCAGCAACACTTTGCAGGGCTAGGGTAATGGTCTCCAAAATAGGAGCATACTCTGAATCAATGATGCTGTTTTACTACAGTTAGGATACACAAATCTCCTGGGAATCAAAGGATGGAAAGGGAGTGGCTACTCTCACTATTATCCCTATAGAACCATTGGCAAAATTTTTACCGGTCATTCCTGAAACATGTATTACAAGAATAGCACAAAGGATAAGAGGGGGTAAATGGAAATATTCTGTTGTAAAAATCCCTTATATGTGAGGTAGTAAAACATTATTTGAAGGTAGACGGTGATAAAGATCATTTTGTAAATCCTAGAGCAACCATTAAAGAATAAGGGCCCTGGCTGGGTGGCTCACTTTGTTGGAACATAGTCCCATACACCAAAATGTCATGGGTTCAATCCTAGTCACAGCACATATCTAGGTTGCAGGTTTGATCCTCAGTTGCAGTGCATATGGGAGGCAACTAACTGATGTTTCTCTTTCTCTCACTCTCTCTTCCTTTCTTCCCTCTCTCCCTCTCTACCATCCTCTCTCTCTAAAAATCAATAAAAATATCCTTGAGTGAGGATTTAAAAATAAGTACTCCAACAGAAGACAGAAAATAAAATACTAAAAATTACCCAATTAATAAAAAGAAAGCATGAAAAAAGATAAAGGAACCAAAGAACAGACAAGACAGAAAACAAAGAGCAAGGTGGCACGTTATATGGCAACTACCTGTGTGTACATATCTGATTCTTTCTCTCTCACTCCCTATCTATCTATGTACATTTTCTCTACTAAATTATAAGCATACTAACTTTGAGCGATAAACAAAAATAAACCAAAAATAACTGCTATAATGAACACACTATTAATTCTAACACCTTTAATTTATTTTTTAGTTTTTAAAAGATTTTGATTATTTTTCAGAGAGAAGGGCAGGAAGGGAGGAAGAAAGGGAGAGAAACATCAATGTATGGTTGCCTTTCACCTGCCTCCAGCTGTGGACCTGGCTGGAGACCTGGCTTGCAACCTGGTTATGTGCCCTGACTGGGAATTGAACCAGCGAACTTTCAGTTCGCAGGCTGGAGCCTTATCCACTGAGCCACCAGCCAGGGCTTCTAACACCTCTATTTTAGAATCTGTGAGGATTAATAAAATCTTACTTAATTCATATATAATGTGGAAAATATAAAACCCACCTATCTATATAAAAATAAGGCCCAGAATTTTAGTGCTAAGTTATTTTAGAAGTTTCTTTCTATAGTTTCTTCATTCTTCAGTTAGGGAAACTAAGAATCAAAGTGAGTAATTGGGCAACTGGTAATTAATCAAAATAGTCACATGGACAATTAGCAGTACAGCCATAATAAAATTTATATTTTGTAACTTCTAATTTAGTTGTCTCCAAATAAAAAAATTTCCTTACAACACCAACCACATACACAACTATATATAATTAATGTGTTCATTTAAAATGATTCATATCTAGCAGGTCTAGCCAGTCTCTATGTGGAACCATCTTGTTAGTTAAATTGTACACCAATTTGAAAATCATCTAACTTTAAAAAATATAAATTGTTGAATTTAGAATATCAACTAATTCAAATTCTTATCAATTAATCAAGATCACTGAAGTATACTGTACATAAAGGAACTGAAGTATACTGTACATAAAGGAAAATAAAAAATACTGTGGCTAAACAGTCATTTAAAGCACTGGCTACTAAGTTCACAGAATAGTCTTGCATTCAAATCGATGACTGATCATTTACACTTAAGCCAAATGATAATTTTAAAAAACGTGAAAACTCTGTGCAACATTACCTGTAGCTCCTAGTGGGTGTCCCTTTGAAATCAAGCCACCACTAGGATTTATGACCCACTTTCCTCCGTAAGTATTATCCCCTCTATCAACCAGCTTTCCACCTTCTCCTATAAAAGAAAAAATATATTTACAAATGTTAAAAATAACATTGGAGCAAATGATGTGTGATTAAAACTTCCATATAGCCAAAAACTTTTTTACAGCAAATATTTCTTATCAGTTCAAACTAGCATCAAATTGATAAGCACATCTAAAGGTTAGGTAATAAATATTGAGTAATAAAGGCTTATATTTTCAGAACATATCCCACATGAAACAAAGCACTTATTAATTGAGCTCGCTGGCTTCTAAAACTGCTACAAATATGAGAAATATTTGGAGAACCAAAAAAAAAGAATTGGAATGAATATAATACCATAACTAAATTAGATCAGCTTTAAAAATTAATGATTTTGCCAAAATGTATTAATTTCCCCACATTTTCCATTGTTCTCATACACTATATAAATATTCTTAATAAACAGAAAAGAGGGAGAAAGAGACAGAACACTATGAAATGAAGGGAAATGGCTGAAAATATGGTTAAGCTATAAATATAAGCTTAAAAGAAAAAATTACATCACATGTTTAGTAACTTCAACATTCCTGTAAATTCCCATGACATTCTTCTAGGTGTAAAGAAGCAAATAAAGCCCTGGCTGGTGTGGCTCAGTGGATTGAGTGCTGACTTGCCAACCAAAGGGTCCCTGGTGCAATTGCCAGTCAGGGCACATGCCTTGGTTGAGGATCAGGTCCCCATTTGGGGGCAGGCAAGAGGCAACTACACATTGATGTTTCTCTCCCTCCCTTCCCCTTTCTCTAAAGAGAAATAAATAAAATATATTTTTATAAAGAAGTAAATAAAACTGCATGCATCATATAAAGTATTCTTCCAAATGACATTTCTGATGAAGCAACGAGAGGTGAAATCTCGAAATAATGATGATAATGGCTGTTGCCAAAGGCAGCTGATCACTCTTAAGCACTCACTCTATGTCAGGCCTTGTTCGAATTACTTTTTACATATATCTACTACATAATTTAATTCTCAAACCTATAAGATATATATGTAACATTAGTTTCAGATGTACAACATAATGACTCCGCCATAAGTCTAGTTAACATCCATTCCCAAATGCAGTTATAAAATTTATTTTTAAAAATAAAAATAAAAAATTTTTAAAAGAAAAAGAAAAAATATATTTAAGATCTACATACTTAGCAACTTTCAGTTATTCAATACAGTATTATTATCTAGAGTCACCATGTAATGTAGTTGTACATTACATCTCATGACTTATTTTATAACTGGAAATTCATAGATTCTGACTCCCTTCATCCATTTTGCCCAACCCTCCACCCCTCTGGCAACAACCAGTGTATTCTGTGTGTACATGAGCATGTCCTTTTCTTCCTTTTTTAAAAATTTCATACACTGAGAACTCATATAAGTGGGATCACATGGTATTTGTCTTTTTCTGACTTATTTCACTTAGCATAATGCCGTCAAGGTCCAGCCATGTTGTCACAAATGACAAGATTTTTATTCTTTTCTATGAATGAATAAATTCTCCATTATATACGTATATCACATTTTCTTTATCCATTCATCTGTCAATGGACATTTAGTCTGTTTCCATGTTGTAACTATTAGAAATAGTGCTTCAATGAACATGGGAGTGCATGAATCTTTCTGAGTTAGTGTTTCCATTTTCTTCAGTTATAAACATTACTTCTAATTAAAAAAGAAAGCTAAATAATGGAAACACATAACATCTAATGGATTGGAAGATTAAACACTGTTAAGATGATAATTGTCTCTAAATGGATCTTCAGATTCAATGAATTCCCAATGAAAATTCCAGCAAGGGGAGTTTTTGTTATAGAAATTGACAAACTAATTCTAATATGTACATGGAGATGTATATGGCCTAAAACAACCAAAATGACTTTTGAAAAGAACAAAGTTGGAGAACCTACCCTATTTGATTTCAAAGCTTGTTATACACAACAGTACTCTATAATATTGGTACAATGGCCAAAATAACTTGGTATTGGTGAAAAGGTAAGAATGTAGATCAAAAGAGTCCAAAAATGGATCCTCATATATATACTGGCAATTGATTTTGAACAAAGGTGCCAATGCAATTCAATGGGAGGAAAAAAGATTAATATCAACCTTTATCTTACACCATATACAAAAATTTATTCATAATGGATTATATACTTGACTATAAAATCTAAATCTATATACACACTCCCCACCCCTGCCACTGCTGCCCTGGAGCTGTGGTGGGCTGCGAGTCTGGGTCTCTCTTCTGCAGGATGGGGTTAAAGTTGTCAAAAATAAGGCTAATTGAAATTTAGAAGATGACAAGAGGATAAAATTGGTACTATGCCCAGAAATGCTTGGTAACCCAGGATAAAAACAAGTACAACACACCCAAATATAGAATGACAGGCTGTGTAACCAACAGAGATATCACTTGTCAGATTTTTATGCCCCTACAGATATGGAAGGAGATACGACAGTCTGTGCAGCTAATGCTCATGAACTCCCCAAGTATGGTGTGAAGGCTGGCCTGACAAATTATGCTGCAGCACATGGGCTTAATAGGTTTAGCATGGACAAGATCTACGAAGTCCAAGAAGAGATGACTTGTGATGGACCAGCCGTCCCTGGATTAGGCACCGGGTTTGGACGGCAGAGGACGCAAGAAAGGGAGAAGAGACAAAGTTAGGGTTGGGAGGCTCGCCCAAGCCACGAGTCCTATTTATTAATCACACTTATATGTGTGATCTGCTTATATGCAGGTGTTACTGGCAACTGCTCAACTGAAACCAGGACACTAAGCTAGCTGCAGGGAACAGGCATGGCACACTCTCTACTTTTCATGCTTCATGGGCTACGGGGTAAACACACTGGGCTGACTCCCTATACACGGTGTCTGTTCTGGGTCCACCTGGCACTAGGGCTGGCCTTGCCAAAAGCCCTTTCTGCTAGCTGGGCCTTGCCAAACAGACTAGCAGCCCCTAACAATGACTGGAGATGAATACAAGGTAGAAAGCATTGACGGTTAACCTGGAGCCTTCACCCGCTATTTGGATGCAGAGCTTGCTAGAAGAACTGCTGGAAATAAAGATTTTGGGACCCTGACAGTTACCAATTTCCTGGTTATGATTTAGAAACCAAGGAACTCAATGTGGAAGTACACTGGAAACACATCATGGGTTAGAATACTGCAGATTATATGTGTTACCTAAGAGAAGAAGATGAAGATGTTTCCAAGAAATACTTCTCTCAATACATAAAGAACAATATCCTGGCTGGTGTGGCTCAGTGGATTAAGCACCGACCTAATCAAACCAAAGAGTCACCAGCTCAATTCCCAGTCAGGGCACGTGCCTGGGTTGTGGGCCAGGTCCCCAGTTTGGGGCATGCAAGAGGCAACTACACATTGCTGTGTCTGTCCCTCTCTTTCTCCCTCCCTTCCCCTCGCTCTAAAAGTAAATAAATCAAGTCATTAAAAAAAAGAACAATGTAACTATAGACAAGATGGAGGGTATGTATCAGAAAGCTCATGCTGCTACATGAGAGAATCCAGTGTATGAGAAGAAGTCTAAGAAAGAACTTAAAAAGAAGAGGTAGAATTGTCACAAAATGTCTCTTGCCCAGATGAAATAACAAGTAGCTCAGAACTCAGGAATAGTCTGCTAAGAGCTAATGAATCAACTGATAATTTTCTATGAAGACTTTTCATATGAAGATGATGATAAACTTATTGACCAAGCAGCTAAAAAATATAATCTAAACCTATATAATTAGAATACAAGTAGAACAAAATCTTTATGACCTTTAGATAGATGGAAGTTTCTTAGAATATAAAAAACATGCACCACTACAAATATTGATACTTTATATTTCATCAAAATTTCAAACATTTGTTCAAGTGACACTATTAATAAAATAAAAAGGCAGAAAATGTTCATAACAACATATATCAGAAATGACTTGTATCCAGAATTCATATCTATATCTATATATACATATATAGATATATATTTATATATTCTTACAACTCAATAAAGAAGGCAAATAGCCCAACAATCAAAAGGCTCTTCACAAAAGAAGATCTATGAATGACAAGTATGTACATGAAAAGATACTAACATCATTAGCCATCATAGATATGCAAATTAAAATAAAAATAAGACACACCACATATACTTTAGAATGGTTAAAAGTTTTTAAACTGACCCTATCAAGTAGTGGTAAGGATGTGAAGCAGCTAAAACTCTCACACACTGCTGGTACAATCACTTTAGAAATGAAAAAAATAAAAAACAAACTAGTTTTTCCATTTTCCTTTCTGCAAGCCTTTAGTTAATGACAATTTGAAATAGTTGGAATTACAAATGTAATTTTGTGACAACATGAATGGACCTGGAGAACATTACGCTAAGTAAAATAAGCCAGTCAGAGAAAGACAAATACCGTATGATTTCACTCATATGTGGAATCTAATGAACAAACTGAACTAACAAGGAAAATGGGGACAGACCCATAGATGGAAACCAGGATAGTGGTAGGGGCAGAGTTAGGGGGTGGAGGGATTGAGCAAAAAAGGAAAAAGGACTCACGGACATGGACAACAGTGTGGTGATTGCTGGGGGCAGGTGGGTATAAGGGGACTCAATGGTAATGGGGAAGAAAAATAAAGATTAAATCAAAAGAGTGTAATTGTATATCCTTTTTTTCCACTTAACAGAATATTATATATACCTCCAATTTACATTACACAAATTATCTGTGCACTCTGTTATCTCACTGTTGGTATTATCCAAGATTACAGGTTCTAAAAGGCCCAGAATCAAGATATTTACATTCACTTTGCAAAGTGTGGCAGAGCCATGTAGAGAGTAAAACAATGAATTCCTTTGTTTAATGGTAAAAATGAAATTTTCTCAGAAATTTCCTAAGTTAACATGCATCTCATGAAAGATATTACCTACTGGACAGAGTCCCAATGCTTCATAAGTAAGGAGTTCATTGGCAGAAAAGCAATCATGAAGTTCTATTACATCAATATCATTTGGTGTCAGGCCAGATTTCTCATAGCACTTTCTGGCAGCTTCCTTACTCATATCAAAGCCAACCTAAAACCAAAATCATAAATAAATTAATTAAGGGCATCAAAACGGGGACTTTTATATAAGGATTATAAGGGATTAATGCGTATAAATGTAACAGCTGAGAAATGACCACATGTATTGAAATATCTGTTGATTCTATATTATGCAGAAAGTCCAAATAAAAGAATATCCGGAAGGGAACATATATACATGATCTGATACTATAAAGGACAGAATTTTAGATATGTAAAACACACTTAAAATTCTTCAGGCCGTATCTTATGTTAAATTACAAAAACTCTATGAATCTACAACGCATAGTTATGGTAAACAGGAAGAAGAGATTTATCAACAAATCATTATGACACACTGAAAAAATAAAAGGGGAATTTTTATACGAAAATAAAGTCTTCTTTTAGAAAACCATATAAATCTGAATTCTCATCGTTTTTTCTTCCTCTATTTTGTACGTAATCTTCAATCAGAAGTTTTGAAATGTCAAGAAAGTTCCTTGAAAAAAATCTTTGTTTTTTTCCCCTGGACTCTATAAGATAGTAGAGCTGAGCATATTTAGCCAATTCAGCATAAAAATAAATAGCATGTCTAGTTCGTTAAACGTTATCACACAGGATGCATGGCTCTATCATAGGAAGCATATGTTCTCATTCCTTATTTTCCCCTAACCAATTCTTAAGGGTGAGTTATAATGTTAGATTTTTCTAGACCATTTTTCAAGTAAATTACATCCAGAGCTAGTAACAACATCATGTCACCTTGACATTTTAAAACTGAAATACCTTAATTAATAAAACAGAATTTCAGATATACCATTTTAATAACGCTATCTTTAAATGAGCTTGGCAAATCAGTTATCATCTCCTGTGCCAGAATTTCCACAGCTTTGGACTGAAGACCATGCTGCTGCACAAATTCTTCATTAGCCAAAATTGCCGCTGCAGCACCATCTGAAGTGGGACTAAGAGGAGGGAAAAATAATTAATTACACCCAGTCCACCTCAATCCTAAAATTTCACACTAAAAGCTCTTCCTGGGAAGAAAGGCTGAGTGTGCTTGATGGTCACTGGATGGTCTTCTTTATGACACTTAGTTAAAACTTACACATGCTTCCCTCCTGCGGATTGAACCTCTACCAAGAACTTAAATGCTGTAAGTCACTACTTGGTCTCTAAGAATCTCTCCCCAAAAGTTCTTATGGCAAGAAATCCTGGATTTACTTCTGTAGATACATAAAGCATCTTATGGTGACTTCTGAAAAGTACACAAGGTTATTCCTACCCCCAATACAATACAGATTCTACTCTAGTGCTAACTAGCTCCAACTCTATCTCTTCAATAACTCAGTCTTGGAATCCTTTTGAAAACTGGAAAAGGATGGAATAGAGGATACCAGGAAGTCCAGGATTTGGGTAAGACTCTTGATACCACCTCAAAATAGATCTTTTCCTTAGAGTAGGCTGTGAAGGAAGGTGGCAATCACAGAAGCCTTCTGCGAGATCAGCTGGACTTTAATAGGTAGATCTTCATACTGCAGCAGATAAAAGCTGACCCCACTTGTTCCTGTGCATCCAGCCAGTAGCTCCAGGGCACAGCCAAGGTGCTAAACAGGCATAGGCAGGATCTATGCAGTACTAAAGCAATATTCTAGGAGATAAATACTGTCAAGCAACTTTTAAGCTGCAACAATTATCATTATTAGAACTACTACTTACTTTCTTGTTTTATTATAGTTACTAAAATGGAGTAAAATTTCCTACAGTAGAAGCATACAGCAGAGAAAACAACATGCTCAAGGTAAAACTCTTGGGAAACCGCTGGTTTACTAATTCACATTTAAATGAACAAATACACTTATAAAAAAAAAGTAGGCAGAAGTTATGAGAGAAGGAAAAATATATAATTTTCCAAGAGAAAAGACCATCTATCTCTAGGCACAAGAAGGAAGTAAGGGTACTCACTCTAAGTGAGGACTACATTGGTAGTTCTACAGAGGCAGAAACAGGTACAGTGAAGATAGACCCAGACACAGAGCCTAAGGTTTGCCCAAGAGGGAAACACACTGGAGAGCAGTGCCTTCTATTAAATATTAAAATGTTTTTCTTACCAACACTGTAAGATAGTCAGAAAATCAAAAACTTTTCGAGATGCCATCACTTCATCTAAACTGTATTCCTTTTGGATCTGGGAATACCTAAGTGCAAAATAAGTAGTTATAGAACATTAGATAGCAATTACAATTTTTTGTTGAAGATGCTCTGCTCCAGAAGTTAAAGAGAGAATAATATATAGGTAGTCTTTTCACAACCAAAACATAAACTTTTATAGTTTCAACCTTTAATAAATAAATCTTTTCAATTGAATCTTTAAAAAATCTTAACTTCAAAATACCATATACTGTATAATAAAAAATTTGACTAATCTTTGTCCTGGGTCCCTCTCAGGGAGCTTCTAAAACTCCTGGAATTTTGTGAGCAATCAAAGTGTCTTTGTTATGCTAACAAGGTGACTCTGGGTGGGACTCTTGGTGCGGGTGGAGGGAGTGGCACAGGAGGCTACTTACTAGGAAGAGAATGACTAACCATGTGCACGCAGGGTTGGGACTTTTTGCCCAGTTTGATCCCAAGAAGAAAAGGGGGGCTGGAGATTGAGTTCATTCATGTAGCCAATGACTTGATCAAGTATGCCTGTATAAAGAAGCACCAATAAAAACTATGGGCACTGAACTTAGTGGAGCATCCTGGTTGCTGAGCACAGGGCATGCTGGGATAGTGATATGCCCAATGCCATGCGGGGAAGGGCATGGAAGCTCTGCATTAGGAACCCTACCAGACCTCACCCTATGTGTGCCTCTTTAACAGACTGTTCCTGAGTTGTATCCTTCATCCAATAATAATACAAGATGCTCCTCAACTTACAATGGGGTTACTTCCATTAACCCATTGTGAGTTGAAAATATCATACATCAAAAATGCATTTAATATACTGAACATAATAGCTTAGCCTAGCCATTTTCTACTGAAAGCATATCACTTGTGCACCACGGTTAAGTAAACAAATAATAATTCAAAGTTGAACAATTGTAAGCTGGGGACCATCTGTACTGTAATCATAAATACAGCATTTTGCTGAGTTCTATGAGTCAGTCTAGTGAATTATTGAACCTGGTAAGGTCAGGGGAACCCATGAATTTGTAGCCAGTTGGTCAAAACTACAGGTGGCTCATCGACCCTACTTGCGGCTGGCATCTGACCTGAGTGGGCAGTCTTGTAGGAGACCAAGTCCTTAGTTCATGATGTCTCCATTCACTCCAGGTGGTTAGGGCCACAACTGAACAACAGTGCACCCAGATGGTTGTCGGACCAGTTGGAAGTTAAAATAGAATACCATTTCTTTTTCCTGTAGAATTTATTTATTTATTTATTTATTTTTAGAGAGGGGAAGGGAGAGAGACAGAGGAGGAGAGAAACATCAGTTTGAAAACCCTCAACCGGAGACCTGGCCTGCAACCCAGTCATGTGCCCTGACTGGGAACTGAACCACTCACTGACCTTTCAGTTTGCAGGCCAGTGCTCAATCCACTGAGCCACACAAGCCAGTGCGTCCCAAAGAACTGTAAAATGCAAGTTCCTCAACAACAAAATTAAATGCCTTGCAATTCAGCCAACTTTGTGGTGATACTATGCAAGTACATTTTAATGAAGGCTAATGGAGTTCTTAAGTAAATATTAAAAACCTACAATAAACTCTCTGCACTCTTTAAAACACATTTTCTTTCTGATCACTACAAAGATCAAATTCACTTTTATCTCCTTTGGCTCCTCTAAGAATATAATCGGATGGTTTCAGATATTGCTCTGGTGAAAACAGCAGCAATAGATACCAAAAGGGAGTTTCTAAAAGTAAACGTCAACTGGTGTGAAAACTAACAAGCAATTCAAATGCTTAGAATAAAGCCCTTCTAACTCATATCTACTAAGCATCTGCACCTCTGCTTTTTTTTTTTTTTTTTTTTTTTTTAAGATTTTATTTCATTATTTCTTTAGAAAGAGGGGAAGGGAGAGAGGCAGAGAGGGAGAGAGACATCAATGTATGGGTGCTTTTCAGCCACAGACCTGACTGGAGACCTGGTTTTGCAACCTGGTTATGTGCCTTGGCTGGGGAATTGAACCTGAGACCTTTGGGTTCGCAGGCCAGCGCTCTACCCACTGTGCTACCAGCCAGGGGTGCACCTTTGCTTCTAAGGTTAACTTTGACCATCACCAAGTTTCAAAAACTACATTATTAGTGCCAGATCCTGTGCTAGGCACAGGGGACATAGACATAGTCATTACTAAGGAACTCAGTTTGAAGTCATGACAAATATACCATTTTAATACAACACAATAAACACCACAATAGGAATGTTATATAGGGTGCACAGGAGCGCACAGGAAGTGCATCAAACCCAGCACAAGAGGGAACTTCTTAAGATTCAGAAGAGAGAATTCCTGGACAAAGGATCGGCACATACAAAGCCTCCTGAGATGAAACAGTTCACTGACATTAGGGCATGAAGTTTGGGAGGGAATGGAGGGGCAAGGGGAAGATGGGGAAGGAGAGCTGAATGAGGATCAGATCAGGAGAGGACAAGATGTGGTGTTTACATTTTCTGCTGAAACGATGAGGAACTATTGAAGGATATCAAGCTGGGAAGTGACATGATTAGATCTGTATCTCAGCAAGACAACTGCTGTTTCCAAAGGGATGGTAAAAAGGCATTACCAAAAGCAGGTAAACCACTAAACACTGGGGCATTAATACAGCAAGAAATGGCAAGAACCTGAAGAACAGAATTGGAAGAGAAAGGTGAGAGAAGGGATAAATTTAAAAAATAGTATGGAGATAGGAGTCTGTTTATCCCCAAATCATCTGCAACTCACACAGGACACTGAGGAACAAGGCAGAGTTATGGATGACTTCTAGTTTCCCATCTTGAATAATTAGGTATTGATATACGTTCTGCCATTCACCATGATGAAGAACGCTGAATGGAAAACAGGGTTGAGGGAAAATGATCAATTCCCTATGAGCATGTTGACTCTGAGGCACCTGCGGGACATCTAAGTGACAAGTATGAGAAAGTTGCAGATGTAGGTGTGAAAGCCCTAGTGACGTAGGCTATCTCTAACACTATATTACTTATCACAGATTCTCACTGCCTTTAATTATTCTTATAATTTGTGAGGAGGTGCTTGAAAATAGTTTCTTAATTCAACCTTCTTTAAAATATTTAACAGGGTACCTCTGATAACTAGTCAGCAAACAGTGAATTCTTTCTCTTCCCTAGCCAAACAAAGCCTAATATAAGAATTTAGCACCTGAAATTTCTGAGCCAAGCCTAGAAATTCATAATCGGAAAGTTTTTAATGATGAAACTGGCATCCAGAAATAATGCTTGCTTACTCAACATAATTGAGAACTTATACATTGTAATGGAAGATCCACGTAAACAAGGATTTTCTCTCTTACTCATTGCTGCATCACCAGCAGCTAGAGCAATGTCTTGCAGATAGTAGGCTACTGAATACGTACTTCTGAGTGAAAGATATTTCCTTAGAAGAATGTTGTAATGAGTTGTTAAGTGAGTGCCTGGTTGGACACCAGGTTAAATGAGAGAAAGACGTGGAAATTTTGATTCTCTGGGGAAAGTCAAGAACTGCTCTTTGGAGCCTCAAAACTAGGAAACTGTACTGCTGTCAATTCTTCAGTAGGTTGGTATAGTTCCTTACTAGGAACTCCCAAGAACTTTTAATGGTTCTCCAAGTTCTAAGAACAAGGAAATTAGCTCTAGACCATCTTTGTTGACTTAAGGCTGCTTATCCTAACTCTACTTGTCAGTAACAGCAAAGTTTTATCAAGCATATATTATGTTTCAATACCCTGCTAAATACTGAAGATAAAAGATGAGACCATCTCTGCTCAAGAATCATTATCATCATCGGAGGAGAAAGACTCATAAATAACTAGTTATGTTACAGTGTGATGCATTACAATAGAAGTATATAGGCAGTGCCCTATGAAGCTCATGAGAAGAAATACGTATGCCCAGAGAAGTTTTAATAAGGTGTCAAGAGAAGCAATGATATTTGGACTGGGACTTCATGGGTAGGTAGATTGTTTCACAAAACAAAAGAATAGCAGAAGGCTATTCCAGGGGAAGCTAACAGCATTAAGTAAAACCAGCCAACCAACCAACCAACCAACCAAATGATCAAAAACAAGTCTTATACAGCACAATTAGGAAAAACCAAGCAATCTAGTAAGGTTAGAGGCTGGGATATCCAGGGAAATAGTAAGAAAAAGAAAGACAAAGGAGAATGGGGCCAAATTACTACAGGATTGTTGGGTCATGCAGGAATTTGGATATTATCATGTAAGAAATGGGAATTCACTAAAGCTCTCATAACACCCTCAGATATTTCACAAAAATACCCTTAGATCTAGAGCATAGAATTCAGTATCTGTTAATTAGGTATGTTCTAATTAACATGAGAAGAGCTAGCAGCAGTACACAGTACTAAGAACATGTGGAATTAATCTACTCCTTGTCATGGTTTTGTGTTTATTAAATATGGCACATTTGTTTAATAATTCAGAAACAATTTACTAGGCAGCCATTATGTTCCAAGCTCTGTGTTAAGCATTAAAGACAGCAGATGACTCTCCTTCAAAGAGTTTATAACCTAGGAGGAAGAAAATATAAACAAATTTTGCCACTATTTAAAATGATCCTGAGCAAGTTACCTAACTTCTGTAAGCCTTGTCTTTCTCAGCTACAAAACAACAATAAAAATTTCTACTTTATAGGGTCCTTGAAAGGATTAAATGAAAATGCGCATAAAAGTACCAAACACACTGACACAGAGTTGGTATTTAATAAAGATAGCTATTATTCTTTTATTGCCTGGTGGTATTGCCTAATTCAATTGTCAGTGAACCAGTTTTATTTAGCAACCATTTAAGTATATGCTATACACAATGCATTGTGCTAGACTCTAGGGAATTCAAAGATTAATGATATGTAATACATGATGTAATTTTACTTCAGATTATTTTTTAGGATATACATAACCATACTATTTTACCAGAGTAAGAGTTACTATAAAATAATTTAAATGTCTACTGATAGGCATTTTACAAATATTTTAGTTGATCAAGAGAAACTAAGAAAATTTTTAAGGAGTGGCTTAAAATAGTGACTGGTTATTTCCAACTAAAATTATTACAATAAGTTTTATTCACTAGAGTGGCAATACCAACCATTCACATTCCTTCTTAAAACAGTCATTAACCTTAAATGGTTTTCTAAATATAAACAGATAAAAAACTAAAATAAAAAGAAGTCATAAAGCACAAGTGTTTAATAAGAAAAAAATACAGGGTGCGTATGATCAATTGGCAATAACGCTGCATCTTCTTATTTCACGTGCTTCTTATTAATTTTGAAAAACTATGTTTCTAAGGTTATGGTTTAACATCATTGTTTCAGATATAAAGTATTAAATTCTGAGAGCAACTGTCATGTCAAAGGAATATGATGTTAGGGCAACCATAATTTCTGGACTGCATGCAGGGCGAACTGCTAAGGAAATTGCGGACTTCAATAACATCCCTTTATGTACACTTTATAACGTGAAGAAGGTGCATGATGCTGATCCTGATGTCGCCACACTAACGAGGAAAATGCATAAGGTATGCAAGGATTGCACAAGTCGAGATATTGTATACAGAATCCAGGAGATCATCAATGAAGAGCTAGGATGTTTACCTTGATGTCTTGAGAGATGGATGAAGCAAGTCACAAATGGACGTCATTTTCTCTTCCAACAAGATGGCGCACCAGCACACAACGCCAAAAAGGTGCAAGAATGTCCCAGTGTCAATGTTCCTGAATTCTAGTCAAAGGAAATCTGGCTGCCTAGTTCACCAGATGCAAATCCTTTAGACTGTTATGTATGCACCATTTGTGAGAGAAGAAGTTAAAAAATAACTTCATTCTGCCCTGGCTGGTGGCTCAGCAGATAGGCACCAGCCTGCGAACCTGAAGGTTGCTGGTTTGATTCCCCAATCAGGGCACATAACCAGGTTGCAAGCCAGGTCTCCAGCCAGGTCCGTAGCTGGAGGCAGGTGAAAGGCAACCATACATTGATCTCTCTCTCTCTTTCTGCCTCTCTTCCGTCCCCTCTCTCAAAAAATAATAAAATCTATTTTAAAAAATAATAAACTTCATTCCAATGAAGAGGCTGTTAAAGCTAAGATTGAAAACACTATGATGTCCATGGATAAAGAAAAATTAATTAAAGCAAGATTCTGAAGTCTAATTGAGTCTATTATTGCAGCAAAAGAAGACTTTTTTAACAGTTAAAAAAATAATGACTATTATTTACATATAAGAATAAACATTTCAAAATATAACACTTTTCCCTGGCTGGCAGCACACTGGATAAGGCCCCGGCCTGCAAACCCAAAGGTTGCTGGTTCGATTCCCCAGCCAGGGCACATAACCAGGTTGCAAGCCAGGTGGTCCAGCTAGATCTGTAGCTGGAGTCAGGTGAAAGGCAACCAACCATACATTGATGTTTCTCTTCCTCTCTGTCTCTCTCTCTGCCCTTCTCTCTGAAAATAATGAATAAAATATTTTAAAAAATAAATAAATAACACTTTTGTGGTATGTTGTTTATTTTAGTAAAATTATGCCAACTGATCATGCACACCCTGTAAGGAATACAGTCATAATTATACATGGTGCCAGGTGGGTACTTGAAATATTGGGGGATTACTATGCAAATTATATGATCACCTAACCACTATGCTGTATGCCTGAAACTAATACAAAATTATATTGAATGTAAACAGCAATTAAAAAATAAGATTAAAAAATAAAATATTTGCTTAATATCTTTGAAATCATGCATTAGCTTATTATTATTACTGCTTATACTGTTACAACTGTTTATGACTTTTCTCCCCTTCCCCACATCCTCCCAGCTGCACCCTCTGCCCTCCCCAAGCCAGTCCCCATATTGTTGTCCAGGTCCATGGGTTGTGCATAAATGTTCTTTAGCTAATCCCTCCACCATCTTCCAACCCATCTATCTGCCCAACCCTTCTCCTTTCCAGCAGCTGTCTGTCTGTTTAATATATCTAAGCTTCTGTTACTATCTTGTTCATTAGTTTATTGTGCTTATCAGATCCCATATATAAGTGAGATCATGTGGCATTTTTCTTCATTAATTGACTTAATTCACTTAGCACAATTTTCTCCAGGTTCATCCATGCTGTTGCAAAATATAAGAGTTTCTTCTTTTTTTACTATTGCATAATATTCCATAGTGTAAATGTATCACAACATTTTTATCCAGTCATTGCATTAGCTTTTCAAGTATTAAAGGTGCTTGTTATAAAGCAGGATAGCCTAGATTTTCACTATTTCATAGATCAGAAATACTTACGGGTTATTAACTGAATGTTTATGATTTTTCCATCCAATTTTTGCAAAGTGTTCAACTTTTGTTCCTGTAGACAAAATAAATATCTATGCATGAGTTAATGTTTTTTGGCTACTTGTGAACAAATGTTGCAATGTTACTCACTGTCCTGCTAAATATTTCCACATTTTCCCTTGTCTAGATATCAGCATTAAAGATGTCAACATTAATCTCTCAGCAAGTATTTCTTAATCATTAAACTTTGGTATATTCACTGAATTGAAACAACTAATAGGTATACAGGGTGGGGCAAAAGTAGGTTTACAGTTGTTTGAATGGAAAATAATACAATAATAAATACTAGTAATACAAGGATAAATTTTATTTTTGTGGACTCAAAAACTGTAAGTTGACTTTTGCCCCACCTACCCTATATAATATGAAAGCTGGCCAATTCTACCTAATATAACTAGCGTCCAATTTTAAAAACTAGGAAATATAGCCTGGGACCACAGTGGTTGTAAGGCAAGAAAGCACTACCAGTAATTCTTTAGGAAGTCTGCCAAAACGTCCTAATGCCCCTGGACTAAGGGGATAAAGGTAGATTCCATCCACACTGGTGATCTTATACAAGTTAAGAGTGGTGATCAGTCAATGTGGGTTCACAAAGAACAAGCCACATTATGTTGATACATTTTTTCACTGGATTGATTGGAAGATAAAATGAAATATAGTATCTGGATATTGGCAAGACCATTAAATTTTCAGGACATCTTTTGGGACAAGATAAGGAAATACTGTAGTGTGGATTTTGATTTTTTTGTTTTTTCATGGGGTGTGGCTTTTCTTGGTATTGGTAAAAATACAAGAGTTCTTCTCTCAAGTTAAGATAATACTGGATTAAACAAAAATAAACAATTTCTTCTTTAACTTATTTATTTATTTATTTTTAGAGAGAGAGGGAGGGAGGAAGAGAGGGAGGAAGAGAAACATCAATGTGTGATTGCCTCTTACATGCCATCGACTAGGGACCTGGATCACAACCCAGGCATGTGCCCTGACTGGGAGTCAAACCAGCAACCCTTTGATTTGCAGGCAGGTGCTCAATCCACTGAGCTGTACCAGCCAGGGCTAAACAGATTTATTTACAGCAAGACACTTACAGACTTTACTATTGCGTATGTATTATGACTGTCCAATAAGGAGTAAAAGTACAGTATGACGCATTTCCCAACTTAACTGGCTCACATTATAAAGCATCTTATAAACTTAGTGTCTCACAGAACACACACTGAGAAACAACAGATGTTGATTAATGCATTAACCTAGAAAAAAAGCTCTAGTGCTAACTAATCTTTAACCTCACATAGAGTGGATGAACACCAACTATCCTTCAACCTGACATAATGAATGGATAAATGATTAATGCATTAACCTAGAGAAAAATCTCTAGTGCTAATTTTTAGCCTAATATAATAACTCAATTTTTAACCTAATAGTGGATAAATAAGAAAAGAGTCTTTCTCTTATTTAACTGGGAACATGGCCCACAAACAGACCATGTGACCTGACTAGGAATCGAACCAGTGACCTTTAGGTTCACAGGCTGGCATGCAATCCACTGAGCCACACCAGCCAGGGTTCTTTTTTGTTTTTTAGTGGATTGATTTGAAAGAGCAAGAAGAAAGGAGAGAAAATAGGAGAGGATGGGAAAGAGAGAAACATCATTTTGTTGTTTCACTTATTTATGCATTCATTGGTTGATTCTTGTATGGCCCTGACCTGGAATTGAATTAGCAACCTTGGCATATCAGGACAACACTCTAACCAACTGAGCTACCCAGCTAGGGCCAAACATTTTAGATTAAAAATATACATGCTAGATTCAACCCACTGACTTAGTTCCTTAATTTCCTAGCAAGTCACAACTCATGGTTTGAAAAATTCTGGTCTAGGGTGAGAGCTGCACTAATGAAAGGAATTGAAAAAAAACCCTAAATTGATAGTACATAGGACTGGAGTAGGGGACAGAGAGGGAGAAGTATCAAAGGTGATGCATGTTTCTGCTTTGAACATCTGAATAGAGGTGCTACTTTGGGAAAAATGGAGGAGGAGCAAGTTTAAGATAACAGAAGAACAGAATTAAGAGTCTGTATCTAAACATGTTAAATTTGAGGAGCCTGTTAAACATAACAGAGATGCCAAGATACCAATTGGATATACAAGTATAGAGGCCATCACTGACTGTTCTAAGTTTGCTCCTCAATATCCACAAGTATATGACCTTGTTTTATTTTCTTCATAGGACTAATTCCTTTTACCTCCTGAATGTCTGTCATTTGATGTCTGACTTTGCAGTTTCCTACCACAAAAGTGGAGTATATTTTCCTATCCCTCGATTCTGCGTTTGCCATGTCACCCTCTTTACTCAACAACTTATGTCTCAAAAGGACTTGCATGTTGCAAATTATTCTCTTGTGCTTCTGCTTTCACCATGAAAAGTATGTGTCAGGGCTGGCCCTCTGGTCCCTGGAGGAGGATGAGAGACATATGACCCACTCAAATAAGATGAGAACAGAGCCTCCAACCAGTCTACAATAATATGATTAAGCCAGACAAGAAGAGCTGAGCTCAGCTTAGATCAGCTGGTTCCCAGTCAATCTACAAACTTATAAACTATAATAATAAATGTTGTTTTAAATCACTCTGTTTTGGAGTGGTTCATTACATAGCAATAGCTCTATTCCAGTGCCCAGAACAGTGCCTGGAATATAATGAGAGCTCAATAATGTTTTAACTAAAGTACTTAATTGAAAAAGAAATGGGAAGCCCTGGCTGGTGGCTCTGTGGAATGAGTACCAGCCTGCCAGTTAGTGCACATGCCTGGGTTGCAGGCCAGGTCCCAAGTTGGGGTTGTATAAGAGGCAACTGAATGTTCTCTCACGCATCGACATTTCTCTCCCTCTCTTCTTCCTCCCTTGCTCTCGCTCTAAAAATAATAAATATTCTTTAATTAAAAGCTTTAAAAAGAAAAAGACAAAGAACAGCCAAAGAGGTAAGAAAAACAGGGAGAATATGGTGTCACAGAGGCCAAGAGCAGAGAATGTTCAAAAATAAAAATAAAAAGGGGTCAAAGGGATTGATGCTGCTGAGGTCTAGTCAATTAAGCTTGAAAAGTGTTTACTGGATATGGCAACATGGTAATCAATGTAGCCGTGAAAAAGAAGGGAAGCCAGGTTGGAATAGAGTGAGTTAAAAATGGTAAAAAATAGGTATAAGAAAGAAAATTTCCATAGCCAAAGACTGGCAGGGCTCCTTTAGACCACTCCATTATTCTGCCTTGACGATTTTTTTGCTTTCTGATTACTTGATTTTGGCTATAAAACTTGGAATATTTTTCCTACAAAGACTAGGAATGCTGAGCTTTCAAGCATGAACATTTTCTTTCTCATCTCACAGTACATACAAGGCGCAAGTTCAGGATCATACCATGAAAAATAAAAATCCTATCTGCACTATACCATATTTTAACTGGCTAAGACCAATCATTGACCATTAGTATGTTTACCTACAAAATAAAAAGCAATCATTATATTTAAATCTCATAAAATACTGTGGAATGATAGATGATGATGTACTAAGTACTAGGAATAAAAGTCAATGATGAAAATCTATTACTAAAAACGTGTATTAGGAATAAAATTTGACTATATAAACTTGTTACCAAGAGCAAGCTTTTAAGTCTCATTATCATATTCAGAACTAATGAACCTCAATTTACAGTACATGATTAAATGAGATAAGATTTATATTATTTTTCCAATTTCAATTTCTGGCTTTAGAGCATTCTAGGCACTTCCAATATGATGTCCTACATATAAACAAATTTTCTACAACTAAATTCTACACAGACTATTTCTTCAACTTAATGCAAAAACCATTTTAGATCTTATATATCCTGGCATCCTCCATAGTTCCTTAATAAATACTTGTTGCTTATCATCACATCTATGTAACATGTATTAACCAATAAGCCTTAAATATTTTTTAACATACCATATTTTTCCATGTGCTCTCTTCCAGCACACCCAAATAACTGAGCAGCAATTGGCTCGGAAGACAATCCATGCTTATTGACCAGGACCTCAATATGTTTATCAACTGGATTAGACCTGTCAGAGAAAGTCTGAGAGAGGAAAAAACAAAACTGAATAAGCACTTGACATGATAGTGTCTTTTTTTTATTTTTTGAATTTTGAGGTTTTTTCATTTGAAGGTAAATCTTAATGCTATTAAAGTCACAAATATGCTCATTTAAATACCCAATTCTATTTATCTAAAACACACAATGCAAACACACAAGTATCTATTCTCTCCATATATCAGAGCCCATTCATTTCATGGTTTGGAAATGAATGTCAGCAGGGGTTTCTTAACAGTTAATTTTAGCAAAATTCATACAAAAGTGATTAACAATGATCTTCTTTACTTGTTAACTCACAAAGAAACACCTTCAAAACTGCATTTTGCTAAAGTTTCTGTACTAAAATGTAGAAAAACTGAACTACACAAATATTGAAAAGTTAAAAATTCCTTAATTTTTTATTCCTGGTACCACTACCACAATTTACAGGGCAATATACCTGATGTAATGAAAAGAAAAAGAAAGAGACAAAGCTACCACAGATAAAAGACCTCAGGAATGGACATTTAATTGACACTACATTGCATTAATCAGCAGCTGTACTTTTTTGCAAACTGTGGCTATGACAGTCCTGAACTTGGGTTTTCTGTTTAAGCTGCAGTAACTTTTCTGGCTGTAGATCCTTGCTCCTTCTGTGGCAGATTTTTACAGTTCCTCTAATGCATTTGAGACAACTGTCTCAAAGAAACCTGCTGCTTCCCTGCCAACTCCTCGCTCTTTCTCCTGCTAAGAACTGTAGCCCTTTTCTTCTGAGTTTTTAGAACCTTCTGCTACCACTTCCACCACTTCCACCACCAGATCCATAACCACCACCATATGGGCTGCCCGAGCTGCTTCTACCACAACTGCCACCCCCCTTCATGGGTTCATCATTTGACTGCTGTTGTCCACTGTAATTTCCAAAATCATTATAGTTCCTATCACCACTGTAGTCACCGCTAAAATTTGCCCCCTCATATCTTCCTCCACCACCACCACCAGATCCACCACCTTAGTTTCCATATCCTGGTCCACCACCACCATAGCCTCCTCTATTACTGTAACCAGGACCACTGCCATAGTTGCCACCATCACCTCCAAATCCATTATATCCACCATCACCTCCTCTACAACTACCCCTGCTGCCACCTCCACCATAGCCTTCTCTTCCACCAAAGTTTCCACCACGGCCAAAGTTATCACCATTACCTCCAAGGTTTCCTCCACGACCCATAAAGTTGCCAGATCCACCTCCCTGGCCTCTATGTGATCCAGCAGACTGCACTTCTTGTTTAGAAAGGGCCTTTTTCACTTCACAATTATGCCCACTAATAGTGTGGTATTTCTGAACAACAATTTTATCAACTGTACCATGATCATCAAAAGTTACAAAAGCAAATCCTCCTTTTTTCCCACTCTGCCTATCTTCCATAACTTCTGTGGTTTCAATCTTGCCATACTTTTCAAAGTAGTCTCTCAGATTATATTCTTCTGTATCTTCTTTAATACCACCAACAAAAATTTTCTTCACTATTAGATGGGCACCAGGCTTTACAGAATCCTCTCTAGAAACAGCTCTTTGGTTCCATTACATGCCCATCAACCTTATGTGGTGGAGCACACATTGCTGCATCTACCTCTTCAACACAAGAGTAAGTCACAAAACCAAAGCCCCAAGAACGTTTTGTTTGGGGGTCTCTCATCACCACATAATCTGTGAGTGTGCCCCATTTCTCAAAATGTCCATGTGTAGTTTCAAAGCTCAAACCACCAATAAACAGTTTTCTCAATTGCTCTGGTTCCTTTGGATCATGGGCCTCCATTTTGAGACCGGACTCGCCTCTTTCAACTCGAGTTCAATTGAGTGTCTCTTTTCAATATTATAGTGTTAGTAAGATATTTGTTCATTCTAAGCACAATGTAAACCAAAAGCGGACAATGTGAATAATATCAGTTAGGAAATGTTTTGTACAAAAACATGGCAAGGAAAACAATCAAATGACCAATGAGGTACAATTCTTTCCAGAAACATTTATAGCCTTGGCTGGTATGGCTCAGTGGGTTGAGCACCAGCCTCCAAAGCAAAGGGTCACTGGTTCAATTCCCAGTTAGGGCACATGCTTGGACTGCAGGCCAGATCCCTGGTTGGGGGCATGTAAGAGGCAACCACACATTGATGTTTCTCTCCCTCACTCTCTCTCCCTTCCCCTCTTTCTAAAAATAAATAAAATCTTAAAAAAAGAAAAGAAACATTTATAAAGAATCCCATATGTGCCAATAACTATTAAAGGTGAATAAAACAGATAAAGTCTCTGCTCATCTGGCATTTACATTTGAGGTAGGGAGAGGTTGGAAGATTATAAGGACAAGAGTAAGTATAAATGTAAATAATAATGCTATTAGTAATCAATCCAAGACTGAGAGATGTAGGGACTCAAATAAATAAAATTAAAATTGAAAAAGAAGTTACAATTGATATAACAATAGAAAAGATCATAAGAGACTACCATAAACAATTTTATGCCAACAAATTGGCCAATCTGGAAGAAATGGATAAATTCCAGGAAGCATACAATCTTCTAAGACTGAGCAATGAAGAAATAGTAAATTTGTTTTTTTTTTTTTAAAGATTTTATTTCATTATTTTTAGAAAGAGGGGAAGGGAGAGAGGCAGAGAGGGAGAGAGACATCAATGTATGGTTGCGTTTCACCTGCCTCCAGCCACAGACCTGACTGGAGACCTGGTTTGCAACCTGGTTATGTGCCCTGGCTGGGGAATCGAACCTGCGACCTTTGGGTTCGCAGGCCGGC
>PVIW01009672.1:0-11490 GCA_004026585.1 Noctilio leporinus | reverse complement strand
GAAATAGTAAATTTGAATAGACCAATTACTAGTAAGGAGACTGAATCAGGAAATTTAAAAACAAAGAATCCCAGGAAACAAAAGTTCCGAACCAGATGGCTTCACAGGTAAATTCTGCCAAGTATTAATAAAATAAAATCTTTTAAAAAACCCCTCAAAAATATACTAACTAGCTAATGGAATCCAACAATACATTAAAAGGTTCATATACCATATTCAAGTGCAATTTATCCCAGGGATGCAAGAATGATTCAATATCTGCAAATCAATCAATGATATACCACATTAATAAAATGAAGAATAAAATCATATGATCATTTCAATAGGTGCAGAAAAAACATCTGACAAATTTTGGCATTCATTTATGATAAAAGCTCTCAACAAAGTGGATATAGAGAAAACATGCCTCAGTATAATATAGGCCATATATGAGAAACATACACAGCTAACATACTCAACAGTGAAAAGCTGAAAGCTTTCTTCTAAGAGCAAGACAAGAAGGCCCACTCCATCACTTTTAGTTAACATAGTATTGGAACTCCTCACCATAGCAATCAAACAAACAAACAAACAAACAAAAAAAGAAATAAAAAGTATCCAAATTAGAAAAAAAATAACACTGTCACTATTTGCAAATGGCATAATACTATACATAAAAAAACCCTAAAGACTCCACATATATACAAAAACAACTGTTTGAGCTAATAAATGAATTCAGTCAAGTTGCAGAATAAAAAATCAATATACAGAAAACTGGTATTTCTATACACAAACAACAAACTATCAGATAAGTTAAGAAAACAATCTCATTTACAATTCCATCAAAAATAATAAAATACCTAGGAATAAATTTAACCAAGGAAGTAAAAGATCTGTACACGGAAAAGAAATTGAAGACGCAAGCAAATCAAAAGACATTACACATTAAAATGGTTAAAATGTTCATACCACCTAAAGCAATCTACAGATTCAGTGTCATCTCCCAGTAACATTTTTCAGAGAACTAGAACAAATATTATTCTAAAATTTGTAAGAAACCACAAAAGAGTGAATATCCCAAGCAATCTTGAGAAAGAAGAACAAATCTGGAGGTATCATTTTCCTGATCAAATTATACTACAAGGTGACAGTAATCCAAACAGTATAACAGCATAAAACCATAGATCAATGGAACAGAACAAAGAACTCAGAAATAAACCTATAAATACATAGACAACTTACAATAAAGGAGTCAACCAAGAACATAAAATGGGGAACAACATTCACTAAATGGTGCTGGGAAAACTGAACAGACACATGCAAAAGAATACTATTAGACCACTACTGTACACCACAAAAATTAATTTAAAATGGATTAATCACCTGAACATAAGGTCTGAAACTATAAAATTTCTGGAAGAAATTACAGATGATAAGCTCCTTCACATAGATCTTAGTGATTTTTTTTTTTTTTTTTTTTTTTTTTGGACATGATTGCAAAGGCAAGGAAAACTAAAGAAAAAAGAAAAAAAGAAAGAACAAAGGAAAGAAAAGAGAAAAAGGAACAAAAGCAAAAGTGAACAAATGAGACTACATCAAACATTTCTGCACAGTAAAGGAACCCCATCAACAAAATGAAAAGGTAACCTAGTGGGTGAGAGAAGGTATTTGCAAAACATACATGGGGATTATCCAAAATATATAAAGAACTCACACAACTCAACAACATAAAAACAAACCAACCAAATTAGAAATTGGAAGGGATCTGAATAGAAATTTTTCCAAAGACATACAGATATGCCAACAGGCATATGAAAAGATATTCACTAACACAAAGAAACATAAACCAAAACCACATGAGATATCATCTCATACCTAGAATGATCATAACCAAAAAGACAAGAAATAACAAGTGTTGGAGAGAATGCAGAGAAAAGGAAAACCTTGTACACTGTTGGAGGGAATGTAAACTGGGGCTGCCACTATTAAAAAAACTGCATGGCAACAACACACTAAAAGAAGACTACAAATCAATATTTCTGATGAATATGCATGCAAAAATCCTACACAAAATACTAGTAAATCAAATACAATAATACATTAATAAAAACAATATATCACACACCAATTAAAAGTGAAGAGAAGGGAAAAGATTTTATGCAAATAGAAACCAAAAAAAAGCTGAGGTAGCCATACTTATTACAGACAAAATAGACTTTGAAATAAAGATTATAATAAAAGACAAAGAAGGTCACTAAATAATGATAAAGAAAAAAGAAATAAAGAAAACAAATAATGATAAAGAGGTCTCTCTAAGAAGAGAATATAACAAATACATATTTGTAAATATTTATGCACCCAACACAGACAAGGGAGAAATATACAGCAATACAATAATAGTAGAGGACTTTAATACCCCATTTTCATCAATGGACAGATCATTCAGACAAAAATAAATCAGTATGGAAACACTGGCCTTAAATAATACATTAGATCAGACAGACTTACCTGACATATACAGAACATTCCATTAGAAAGTAACAGATTACATATTTCTCTGAAGTGCATAGCAAACATTCCCCAGGATAGATCATGTGTTATGTCACAAAATAAGTGTTAATAAATTCAAGAAGATTGAAATTGTATCAAGCAACTTTTCCAACCACAATGGTATGAAGCCAGAAATTAATTACAAAAAGAAACCTGGAAAATTCATAAATACTGTTTGTGGAGATTAACATGCTACAAAACAACCAATGGACAAAATAGAAATCAAAAGAGAAATCAAGAAGTATCTTAAGACAAATGATGCAGCAAAAGCAGTTCAAAAAGAAAAGTTCATAGAAATAAAACCCTACATTAAGAAATAAGAATGGGCCCTGGCTGGTGGCTCAGTGGTTAGATGCCAGCCTGAGAATCCAAAGGTCGATGGTTTGATTCCCAGTCAGGGCATATAACCAGGTCTCCAGCCAGGTATCCAGCCAGGTCCATAGCTGGAGGCAGGTGAAAGGCAACCATACATTGATGTTTCTCTCTCTCTCTGCCTCCCTCCCTTATCCTCTCTCTAAAAATAATAAATAAAATCTTTGAAAGAAAGAAAGAAAGAAAGACAAATTATCTCAAATAAGTAATCTAACTTTACACCTTTAAGAACTAGAAAAAGAAGCCCAAAATTAGTAGAAAGAATTAACAAAGATCGGACTGGAAATAAATGAAATAGAGACTAAAAATGAGTAGAAAAGATCAATTTGTTTTAAATCAATGAAACCAAGAGTTGTTTTTCTGAAGAGATAAAATATCTATACTCTATTTTCTCTCTCACCACTTTTTCTCCATTAGTTCTAATTAAACATCTATTATACCTTAGGGTACTATCTTGAATATATATTCACTTCTTACCAATTCTCCATCTTTTTCCTTTCTATAATATATTCTCAGTAAGAACTTTCAATCTAGTACAGTCTCACTAATTCCTTTTTTAGTCATGTATAATATCTGCTATCAAACCTATCTTTTGAATTTTTAATTATTTCATTCTTCTTTTCTATAAATTCTATTGGTTTTTTTTTTTTTTTTTTCCAGGCCTGCAGTGTCCCTTTTTGCAGATTCCTATATGCTTAACATATTTCCAAGCTTGTCTTTTATTTCTTTAAATATAGTAAGCATGCTTAATTAAATGTGTGTCCAGTAAATTCAGTTTTTGAAGTCTTTACAGATCACTTTTTATTGTGCCTCCTCTTCTAATTACGGTGCCTTGCTTTTTTAATGCTTGGTTTTCCTTGACTGCATGTCCTTGAAAACTTACTTGAAGAGTTCTCAAAATCTAGAAGGAAGATGCTTTCCTCCAAAAGAAAATTTGCATTTGCTTCTGTTAAGTGCCTAGATTACTACATTCTGGAATGAATTTCGACTCAATTCACCATTTGATCACCCACATAATGAGAATTTCAGCAGCAATCCTACAAAAGGATAGCCTATGTATGATTTATTAATTCTCAGCTAAAGGCTCTTTTAGGAGTTTTTCCCCCCTTTTTCTTTTTCCTCCCATTGCTCTACTCAGTACGAAGCAATCCTTCCTGTAATTTCATGAAAGTGGGGAAAAGGGAAAGTAGGGAAAGGGAACAGTTTTACTTTGGGTTCACCCTTACCCAGAGTTCACAGAGTTTACCCAGAGACCCAGTATAATGTGGAGAGTGGATATTAAGTCTGATATTGGGAGCTTTGACTACTTTCCTCTTCATTCTAGGAGCCATCAAGATTGAAGCTCACATCACTAGATTGAGCACCAGCCTGAGAACCAAAGGGTTGCTGGTTTAATTTCCAGTCAGCGCACATGCCTGGGTTGCAGGCCACGTCCCCAGTTAGGAGCACTAGAGACAATC
This sequence comes from Noctilio leporinus, assembly GCA_004026585.1. NCBI lineage: Eukaryota > Metazoa > Chordata > Mammalia > Chiroptera > Noctilionidae > Noctilio > Noctilio leporinus. Next base: position 7,129 of record PVIW01009672.1, on the reverse strand, counting down.
ACATATAGATGTTTCTCTCCTTCTCTTTCTTCCTTTCTTTCCTTCTCTCTAAAAATAAATACGTTATTTTTTTAACACAAAAAACAAACAAAAAACGACTGAAGCTCACAGCTTCCTAATCGGCAAAGGCCTTCAAGGCAAAAGCACCTTCAAATGCTGATCTTTATTTTCTGCCATTCACCTGTAATTCCTCTCTTATTAGTTCTTTGATGCTTTAGGAGATTTTGTTTATATTCTATCCAAATATTCCCACTGTTGTCAATAGAAGAACTGGTTCAAATAACTTAACTTGACACTATCAGAAACGGAAGTGCCACATTATTATCTTCAACTTGCTGAAGAAAATTACTTTCTGAATGAATGAATAAATTACTTTCAAATTAGATAAGTCAACCACAAATTCAAAAATATGGCCTCTCTAAAAATCAGTTTCATTATTCACAAAATAAAGAAGTTGAACTAAATTGTCTCCATCACTCTTTACTATTCTAAAATACCAGAATCTATGTCACCTTTCAGCTTTTGGGTTATATCAACATATTTAATAACTGTGTGAAAGTATGTTTTATATCGCTTATTACCAGGTGCTATTGATAGCAGTCTGATGGGCAAAGTTTTATCAAAGTGTCATAACAACTCCAATATAACAATAAATGGGACTCACCCCCGCGCTAAGGGATCCCTTCGCCATCTTCTCAAATCCAAGAGCCAGGACACAATCTGCTACACCTTGAAAGAGGATATAATGATTTTGAAAAATTTAATTTCCAGATACCCAAAAATGCATTAAGTACTTCAATTAATTTATTTCTAATTTAATTTTATTGTCATTGTATTATAACCATCCCCTTTTTCCTCCCCTCTGTCCCCTTCACTACCCACCCACTCCCCCACAAAGTCAATCCCACTTGTTGTCTATGTCCATGGTTCCTCCATGCTAGTTCCTTGACTAAACTGCTTCCCTTCTTTGCCTCCTCCCTCCCCCTCCCCTCTGCCCACTGAAGGTCTGTTCATTGTGTTCATATATCTGGTTTGGTTTTGCTTGTTAATTTGCTTTGTTCATTATTGTCCTATAATGGGTGAGATCATATGGTATTTGTCTTTCACTGATGGCTTATTTCACTAAGCATAATACTCTCCAGTTCCATCCATGTTGTTGCAAAGGGTAGGAGTTCCTTCTTTCTTTCTGCTGTGTAATATTCCATAAGTACTTTAATTTAAATAAGTGTGTCAATTTATGTAAAATGAAAAAACATACTATAATCCTATACAAATTTTAAGTGAAAAATTAGAGAAGATTCTTATATGCTACTAGCTAGGAGGAAAATCAAGAAACTGTTTTCATTCTTTGATCCTCAATGTTAATAAAACGTTTAAGAAATATAAGTAATTTGAATTTTAAAACATTAAATAAAATAAATTTATTTTTAGGCCCTGGCTGGTAGCACAGTAGATAAGGTGCCGGCCTGTGAACCCAAAGGTCGCAGGTTCGATTCCCCAGCCAGGGCACATAACTAGGTTGCAAACCAGGTCTCCAGTCAGGTCTGTGGCTGGAGGCAGGTCAAAAGCAACCATACATTGATGTCTCTCTCCCTCTCTGCCTCTCTCCCTTCCCCTCCTTCTAAAAATAATGAAATAAAATATTAAAAAAAAAACTTTTAAAAATAAATAAATAAATAAATTTATTTTTAAAAGAATCCTGATCAAAATCTCAACAGACTAATTTTTGGAGTGTGGGGAAATCTAGAAATTATGTTAATGTTAAACTGAAGAGAAAAACAAAGCAGAATTAACAAAATCTGTCTTTAAAAAAAGAAAGAGGGACTTCTGGCCAAGATGGAGGTGTAGGTGGACATGCTGCATCTCCCTCCACAGCTGAGAAGCAATACATATACCTCAAAACTGGATATAGGACCCTGGCTGGTAGCACAGTGGTTAAGGTGCCGGCCTGCGAACCCAAAGGTCACAGGTTCGATTCCCCAGCCAGGGCACATAACCAGGTTGCAAGCCAGGTCTCCAGTCAGATCTGTGGCTCGAGGCAGGTGAAATGCAACCATACATTGATGTCTCTCTCCCTCTGCATCTCTCCCTTCCCCTCTTCCTGAAAATAATGAAATAAAATCTTAAAAAAAAAACTGGATACAACCAGAAGTTCCAGAAAAAATCAAACTGCATGGAAGCCCAACAAAGATAAAAAGAAGAAATACCATCCCTACAGGCAGGAAGGGCAGAGCTGGGATGGAGAAGACACCGTGTGCCAGCCACGACAGCAACAGGAGCTGTGCTGCCCAGCTGGTGGAAAGCAGTCACACATTATAAAAGTTGGGAGAGACACCCGGGGAGATTTCTAGCCCTAGATCAGACCTCAAAGCTCACATACATCTCCAGCGCTGGGGAAAATAAAGCCTCATCATCTCTGACTGTGAAAACCATTGGGGACTGGGGCAGCAAAAAGAATATGCCAGTCACTCTGCAGAGTCCATTTGTTTAGAGTCCCCCATGGTCCCAGAATGTCGCAAGCACCAGTCCCATATGGGAAGTGGGAGAAGAGCCTGGAAAAGCTGCAAGTGCTAAGCAAGCAGCATTGTTTTCTCTAAGACCCCTCTCCTACATACAACACCACAAGGTGGTGAAATGGGTCACACTGCACTGACAAATACCTAAGACTCTACCCAAGACACAGAGGCAAACACATGAGCCTGTCAAGTTGAGACAGAGAGTATGGCCTAAAAGAGGGAACAGATCAAGCTTCCAGTGGGAGAATTAAGCGACAAGAAGAGAGCCAACCTACCAGATACAGAATTCAAAACACTGGTGATAAAGATGTTCACAGACGTGACAGGTATGCTTGAGTACAGCAAACACAGAAGGGAAGAAATGAAGGCTATGCTAAGTGAAACAAAGGAAAACCCACACAAAACCAATGGTAAAGGGAAGGAAACCAGGGTTCAAATCAATGATTTGGAACATAAGGAAGAAATAAGCAGTGAACCAGTATAGAATGAAGATACAAGAATTCAAAAAAATAAGGAACATGGACAACAGGTGGGATTGACTTTGGGGGGAATGGGTGGGTGGGGAGGGGGACAGAGGGGAGCAAAATGGGGATAGATGTAATACAACAACAATAAAGTTTAAAAAAAAAAAAAGAAATCATGAAAGACTCTGAAATGGTTAAAAGAAAAAATAAATAAATAAATAAGGAGAGGCTTAGAAACCTGAGACAACTTTAAACATGCCAACATCCAAATCATAGGGGTGTGAGAAGGAAGAGCAAGAAATTGAAAACTTATGTTAAAAAGCAAAGAAGGAAAACTTCCTTAATTTGGCAAAGAAAATAGACATACTAGTCCAGGAAACAGAGTCCCAAATAAGCTAGACCCAAAGATGACCATACCAAGGCAGATCATAATTAACATGCCAAAGGTTAAAGATAAAGAGAGAATCTTAAAAGCAGCAAGAGAAAAAAAGAAAGTTACCTGCAAAGGGCTTCCTGTAAGACTATCAGTAGATTTCTCAAACTTTGCAGGCAAGAAGGGACTGGCAAAAAGTACTCAAAATGATGAAAATCAAGGACCTTCAACCAAGATTGCGCTATCCGGAATGGAAGGGCAGATAAAGTGCTTCCCAGACGAGGTTAAGCTAAAGGAGTTCATCATCACCAAGCCCTTATTATGTAAAATGTTGAAGGGATTTATTTAAGAAAAAGAGGATCAAAACTGTGGACATTAAAATAACAACGAACTCACAACTATCAATAACAGAACCTGAAAAATGAAAAAGGAAGAAAACAAAAACAAACCAAACACACAACCAGAATAGGACCAGAAACATAGGTATGGGGATCATTGGGAGGGTTATCAGCTGGGAGGGGGAAGGGGACAAAATGAGGTAAAGGGGCAGAGATTAGGAAACAGCTGGCAGGAACAAGACAGACAGGGGGAAGTTGAGAATAATAGAGGAAAGGGTGAATCAGAGAACTTACACATACAACCTATGGGCACAAACTAAGCGGAGGTAGGGTTGTGGGAGGGAACAGGGGGACAGGGTGGAGAGGAGCAAAGGGAAAAAGAATTTGGGACAACTGTAACCAAATAATCAATAAAATATACAGGGAACCAACTGTATGGGAAAACGTATTTGCCAGTGATATCTCAGGCAAGGGTTTACTATCTAAAATATATGAAGAACTTCTGCAACTCAGCACCAGGGAGACAGACTACCCAACTAAAAAATGGGCAAAGGACCTGAATAGATACCTCTCTGAGGAGGACATACAAAGGGCCCAAAGGCATATGAAAGAGTACTCAACATCACTAGCCATCAGAGAGATGAAAGTTAAAACCACAATGAGATACCAGTTCAAACCTGTCAGAATGGTCATCATCAACAAATCAAAAACAACAAAGGCTGGTGAGAATGTGAAGAAATGGGAACCTTGGTGTGCTGTTGGTAGGAATGCAGACTGGTATAGCCACTATGGAAAACAGTATGGAATTTCCTCAAAAAACTAAAAATGGAACAGCCTTTTGATTCAGTGATTCCACTGCTAGGATTATACTCGAAGAACCCTGGAACACCAGTTCAGAAGAACCTACATACCTCTATGTTCACAGAAGTGCTATTTACAATAGCCAAGTGCTAGAAACAGTCTAAGTGCCCATCAGTGGATGATGGGATCAAAAAACATTGGTATGTTCACACAATGGAATACTACATAGCAGAAAGAAAGAAGAAACTCGTACTTTTGGTGACAATATGGATGGAACTGGAGAGTATTATGCTTAGTGAAATAAGCCAATCAGTGAAAGACAAATACCATATGATCTCTCACCCAATACAGGAGACTAACGAACAAAACAAACAAGCAGAACAGAACCAGAGACATGACTACAAGGAACAGACTTCCAATGTGCAGAGGGGAAGGGGAGAGGGGAGGGAGGAGAAGAAGGCAAAGAAGGGGAATAATTTACTTGAGAAACTAGCATGGATGACCCATGGGCATGGAGAACATGTGGGATTGACTGCGGGGAGGAGGAATGGAGAGGGTGGGGAAGGGGAGAGGGGGAAAAATGGGATGAATGTAATACAACAATAAAAAAATAAAAATTTAAAAATAAATAAAATATACAAAAAACTAAAACAAAATTTAAAAAGAAAGAAAAATAACAAGGTAGGTGGTAGAGGGGCCACTTGCATTATCAGACAGTGTGACAATATAAAGTTCTAACAAAACCCTGAGTGGTGGAGCAATAATCAGCAATCAGTAGAACAGAATAAAGGGCCTGATAAAAGACCCTACAGTATTTGGAAATATAAAATATGATATATACCAAAGATAACTGAAAGTCACAAAAAACGTATGCAAATGTTTACAGTAGTATTATTCACAATAGCCAAGAAATGAAAATAATCCAACGTCTATCAACTGATAATGGGTAAACAAATGTGATACATCCATACAATAGAATCTTATTTGGGCCATTAAAAGAAATGAAGGGATCGGGAAGATGGCGACAGAGTAGAGAGCAGTGCTGATGGTGTTCTCGAGTGCCAGAGCAGCTAGAGGACAAGATAGGGAGCGTGAGACGTCTTCAGGACCCTAGGAATTGGAACGGGCAGCGTCTGGACACAGGGGAGCACAGCCCAGAGGCGGAGGAGGCCAGCAGGACAGTAGGTGAGGCATTCCTGACCGACCAGCCGGCGGGCCGAGGTCGGCTCTGGGCAGGGGCAGGGGCGGCTCTGCCCAGAGGGGCGCGTTTGACCGAGGCCAGCTCCGGGCTCCCTGGCAACTGGAAGTCTCAACAGTGAAGTGCGGGCGGCGAGGGCAAACACCGTAGGGAACGCGGAATTGAACTCTTGCAGGGGAGGGACTGTGTGAGAGACTCACTCCAGCAACAGGGACAGGAGGCTCCGCTCGGGGCTAGAGGAGGAGAAGAGTTCTACAGGAAGCCAGAGCGGAGGAGCGCTCGGGGCTAGAGGAGGAGAAGAGTCCTACGGGAAGCCGGAGCGGAGGAGCAGGAAATGCACCGGCGGGGCGGCGAGAGGGCTGAAAATGGTGCTGCTGGGCCACTGGGGAAACAGCAGCTAGAAGCCCCTGCGAGGGGGTAGGCCCAGCCCTGCACAACCACACAGGCCCCCAGGCTCCGCGGGAAACTCCAAACGGCAAGCCAGCGAGCCATGAACTAGTGGTGGGGGCAACTGACCCGCCATTGCCGGAGACAAAGGCCGCACCGCCCACGCCTGAGAGGGGCTCATCACAGAGGCCACGTAAAGGACTCTGAGGATAGCTGGGTGGCTTGGAGGAGCGGTGCCCGCCCCGGAAGGGCGGGACAGTGTAGGCGGACCCCGGACAGTGTTGACGGACAGGGGCGGCCTCCTCCCGGAACTGCGGGGGCAGGGCCAGTCGTCATAGGGACCAGCGAAGTTGCGGGCTGCCCTGCAGAAGTGCTGGGTGCTCATCACGGGCAGGAACCTCCACCAGGAATGGGAGGGGGCACCCTGCAGGCTCCAGAATACCGGCAGCCCTAAAACCCAGCCAGGCTGTGGAAGGCCCAGCCTACCTGGGGACGGACACTCAGAATCAGCCCTACTGTGACAATCAGAGGCCCTGCCACGCGCCAAGATCGGCTAGAATATAGACTATAGACTGTAAAGTCCTGACCAAGAAAAAGAGGCAGCCTCAGGAAAGGGATTGCTGCCAATCTCAAGCACCTGAGTTATACTAAGAGCAATATGAACTATTAAGCCCCAACATATCCTTTGCAAAAGATACTTCTCACATATTCTTAATCCCCACCATACCTCAATCCACCTAAATACCCAAGACCCTCCCCCTACTCTTGAATTAAAGTCTACTCACTCTGTGGCTATAACGTATTCCTAGTCCTCAATCTAAGTATTCCTCCCTTCCCCAGCCTTTCTAAACCCTTTCTTTATTCTTTTCTTCCTTCCTCTTTTTTTTTAATTTTTCTTTTCCTTTTCTTCCTGGTAAAGTCCACAGGTTCTGGCTCCACCTGAACCAATCAGAAATCATAAAGGGGGAACACACAGCTAAAACCTTTCTTTATTAATATTGATTTCTCTTTGTCTTGTGACTTTCTCCCCCCCTCCTTTTTTTTTTTTTTTT